>PVIR01024206.1:0-26287 GCA_004026965.1 Petromus typicus | reverse complement strand
ATTCTTCCACCTCTGTTCTTCTTTGTGAGTCATGGACAAAGGAATATGGACAGGATTTCTTCCACAGGGCAGAGACATGACCATCTACTCTTGGTTTTCTAAATGAAGGTAGACTCTATCTTCATTGTACCTCATCCAGAGTTCCGGGTTAAGTTAAGGAATATTTTAGAGCAATGTCTACTCATATTTCTCAAGATTTCTCCTTCTTCTTTGAGTTGTTCTCATCTAGTTTTGGTAGTGGGAACCTTAAGGCAATTAGGTCATCCTTAAGGACAATTTGTCTTAGACTGCTTCCATAACAGATTG
Organism: Petromus typicus; assembly: GCA_004026965.1. NCBI lineage: Eukaryota > Metazoa > Chordata > Mammalia > Rodentia > Petromuridae > Petromus > Petromus typicus. The sequence continues at coordinate 25,981 of PVIR01024206.1, read as the reverse complement.
TCAAAGACAAGGTGGCCTCTACATAGCAGAAGCTCACTTCTCATAGTTCTGGAGAGCAAACCAGGGGACCAAAGGATTTGGTCTGGTGAGAATTTGCTTGTTCATAGGTGGTAATGTCTTGCTATATGTTGACATGGTAAAGGGGCTACCTGGATTTCTGGGGTTCCTTTTATAAAGCTACTAATACTAACCATGAGAGCTCCACCTCAGGGACTCTGAAAGGCCATACCTCATAAAAACTTCACCTGGGGTGCATTCATTTAATAGGATTGGAGAGTCTAACTCCAAGATAGCAGCTTTGAAATTAGATCTCTCTGTACAACACTGAGTTACTCAGAGTATTTTAAATTTAATATCTTCCCTTCCCTTAGGCAGTGCTGCACAGCATGCTTCAAGTGCTGAAAATTAATGCATGGAAAAAATAATCAGGTACTGTTTCCTGTAGTCTGACTAAGTCCCTTTAAACTCATATATGAGAAACTCGATTTTAAAATTCAGATCTTCATAGTGTTGGCAGGTGAGACTTTTGGAAAGTAAGTCAGGTTAAATGAAAGCATGATCCTAGGGCCTTGTGTTAGGGTTGTTGACTTTATCGGAAGAGTAAGAGGCCTTCTTGACCCAGAATCCTTCACTGTCTTGCCATATGTTGTCTTCTGCTGTGATGCCAGCAAGAAAGCCCTTGTCAGATGTAAGCGCCCAGCCTCTAGAACTTTAGCAAATAAATTAGTTGGAACATTTTGTTTTAGCAATGAACGCAATACTGACATGGCTTCAAATATCACACTACCACACATACTCCTAAATTCTTGTTAGATTTCCTTTTAAAATCTGTACTAAGGGCATGAACAAACACAGTATAAACATGGCTTCCAGAGGTATATTTATTGGGAAAATAAATAATCTATTAAATAAACCAGAAGTTTTTTCTATGAACAGTGGAATTACTTTGAGAAAATTATCTAATTTTTGATTCCTTCAACTGGAGAGTAGGAATAGTAAATTTTATATATTTCATGAAGTTTTCCTATTGTTCAGCTCATTGTAAAATGTTAACTAAGTTACCTAAAAAATGGTAAGTTTTGGACAATGTTGAGATTGTAACAAAAAAGTAAGGAAACAAATTTTATGTATATGGGGGGGGTGGTAGGGTGGGTAGGGCTATGGGAAAAAATGAGAATTAAGTTGTGTCTTATACTGGTACAAATTCCCATTATGGAGTGCAATCATGATGTGTCTATTTAATGTACCAATAAAGATTTTAAAAAAAGGTAAGTTTTGAATATTTATCAGCACCTAATTTAGTATCATCTTAGAAACTGAGATCTTGGGTACAATCAAAGTGAAAGGAAAACAGAATAGTTTGGGGACTGTTTTGTAGAGTGTGGGTCAAACTACCTTTCCCTCACTGATGGCTACTGACGACCTTGTAAAATGTTTGCCATATGGTGAATGTTCAATAAATATTTGAATGAAGGTGTACAGGTTTACTTATCTCTTTGTATTTCTATTATCTATTCACTTTCCTCTATGTCTAAAAAGAATGAAAATAGAACCTAAAATAAAAGCCATGGAAGAAGGACATTTTAAGGAAAGAAATGAACCAAATATGTTGAGAGGTGGTTGGCATTTAGAGCTTCTATGGTGACTTAAAATTTTGTGATATAATCAAAGAATAGTGATGTTACATAAGGACAAATTTGATGGAGAAGCTTGCTGTTTTCTTACATGCAAAGTGAAGGAGAATCTGAAATAATATCTAAGCACTGGCATTTTTGCTCTAATCTGTTTCTCTCTTGACTGAGTGAGTTGAAGATGTTGCTTAAACAGAGGTGCAGGTGGATGCAGTGACAAAGTTTTCTAGTAGAGCAGGATGCCACAGCTCATTACCGTAGCCATATTGAGATGTAAAGGAAGACAGCCAGTAGCATTGGTGATCTCACAGGAAAGCCTTTGAAACAAATCATAATACTATTTTTGTTGGTTGGACCCTCTTTGGCATCTACAGAGTAATGAGTATAATTAGATCTTTCACGAATTATAATGGAACTTCTGGAGACAAAGCATTAACAGATAGTTTTCTAAGCGCAAGTAAAAGAAACTGATCATGGCTAAAAAGTGAATATGTCAGAGGACCTTGAGAAGGTCAAGTAAGCTCTGAGGAGGCTGGAGAAGGTATAACACAGAGGAACCGATGGGGCCTCTCAGGATGCACAGCCATAGGAACTATCGAGCTTTGAGTAACAGATACTTGGCTGGATAAAGAATATATATCAGAGGATTTGGGACTTGAAACACAAAATCATAAACATGAGATTTCTAAAAAGAGGACCTTAAGCCTATAATAATTTATAAATTATGCAACACAAGATTTTCTCATTTAAAGTACTTGTAGAGAGGGATGATTATTAAAGATTTTAAGTGATATATGCTATTGTAACCCATATAGTGTAGAAGTATGTAAGGTAAAATAAATTCCACAGTGAACTCAAAGAAGGGACACAGGGGGCTTCTGTTCAAGTTTGAGCTACATTTTACAGATTGGGTAGAACACATAAGACTCTAATACACATGCTTCTTTGTAATCTATTTTCACTCATGAGCAGAGGAGACATTTTGGTCCACATCAGTATATACAGTTTTGTCTTCTAAGGACTTCACCTCATATATTTGTTTAGGAACTCCAATTTATTCACTCCACGAGTGATTTAAATTCATAGAATTCCAATTGTAGTGTTGCAAATGTGTTCCATTGAACATTTCTTTTCTCACATATGTTTCTTTAGGTTAAACTTCTTGGAGTATGGTTTTTAGGCCGAACAAAAAGGTGTATTTGAGGGCACATTTAAAAATTTAGGAGCTACTGTCAGTTAGTCTAATTAAAAGGTTGTCTCATGTTACAGTCAAACTCACAGAATGTGAGAGATCAAATGACCATTAACTTGCATGTGTAGAGGTAACATTCATTTATCAGAGATCACTGAATAGATTTGCCAAGCTCTGCTGTATACCACCATGCAAATAAATATATGAAAACAGAGGAATAAGATGTAATATTTTCTATATTTTAAATATTTTCCAAAGTTAATGTAATTTGCTAAAGTAAGTATCTATGCCACTGAAATGAAGGTAATAAAAGGTCAAGATATAAAAAACACTAGAAATCAAATAATTTGACAATCATTGTCCCTAACTCAGGATTATTTTCTTCTTTAAGGTTGACTTTGTGCCTAAAATTTCAGCATAGGATTTGTATTTCTCTACTGAATTTGAAAGAACATTAAAATGTTATTTTCTTCTGTAGAAGGACGAAAACAATTCTAAGAAACTTTGGCTTGCCATACAAGTCTAATTATTTTCCTTTGCAAATAATATGTTAGGTTGAAACTTTCCCATTTAGTGAAAAAATGAACTGTAAAAAAGTAAACAATGTAAATTAGTTTTTAAAAGAACTTTTAAATTTGTAAGGGAACAGTTGTATATAAATAGTCCAGTATTTCTCTACATTGAGAGGTCTTAATTCTTCTGGGTAAACTGCTTGCTCATATTAATACTTTACTGCATAAATTATAAAATTATGCAGAAATAACTTTTGACATTGTCTTCCTGAACTACAGTTTTCATTGATGTCCTCAATTTCACATCGTGCAGAGAGGTAGATATATGTGTTAATTACATATATGGTAATTGTGTTTATGTCCTAGCAACATAAATACAAACTTATCTTTAAAAATCTATGGCTAATTTCCTTGATATTTGAGCATTATGAAGGTGACAGGTCAGGGGTGTGATGTCTCAGAAAACCTGCTTGTGGCCCGGCTTGGTGCATCTTTAGGATACAATGTACAGAAGGATAAAAGAGACACAGATATTAAAAAAGAAGAAGATATTTTTTAGTAACATACCTGTAACCACTCTCTCTGCTGTAAGCAGGAAAGAAAGCATGTTGAGCATTTGTTGTAAATACAACACTCTGTTGAAAAGAACAGTGGTCAAAAGGACACTGGGACCATTTTTACAGCCATAGACAAGAGATTTCTTAGTGTTATTTTCCTTCTGTTACAAGACTACACTCATACTTGGCTGAGTACCCAGTATGATGGAAAGAATACGGAATTTGGGCTCATAAGACACTCCTGCATTATACTTCTAGTTCTTTTGTCATTTACTAGCTGAATGACATTAATCAATGTATTGTATTACTTAACAATACCTGTTACGTGGTTTCCTTATTTCTAAAATGAGGTCAGTAACACTTATTAGGAAGGAGTGAGCTATGCACAGATGGTATCTGGACATGGCAAATTTTCAGTAAACATCACCTTCCTCTTCAGATTCTCTTCACTCCTCCTCCTCCTCCTCCTTCTCCTAAGACAGAGCAGGGCAGGGCTTCCTTGAATGTCACATCTCCACACGGCACGTGTATTTTACCATCTCCATCCGAGCACCATCCCTTACAGGGTAGTTGTCTCCCTCCTGTGAGCCTTAGATAACAGACTAGGGAAGCCGCAGCAGTTTATTGGTGATGATCTTTTAGCTAGTCGTGTTTTATACAGATCATCTTTGCAACATTAGTGCACATGTCGTACTTTAATACTGTTATTTAAATAAAATACTTCACCTAAATTACATAGTACATCTTATATTATTCTTATAATGAAATATTACTTAGAAAAAAGAGTTTTTCTTTTATTCATGAACATTGATAACTATAGGATGGCATAAAGGTAGTTTTAACATTTCCCTTGCAACTGTTACAGAATTCCTTACTCTTATTTTTATGTCTTGTTCTATCTTATGAATATTTGCTTTTTCAGAAACACCATTATTATATTTAGCTGGTGTGTATCAGTTGAGTTTTGCTTGTAAAAGTTGTCTACATGTTTGTGTGCAGTGGGCCCCCTGCAAATTGGTCCTTTATCACAAACTGTATCACTGTATCATTTCTGTATCACTGTCTCATTGGATCTTTGTAGCACAACTTCCCAGAGCCTGTTCAATGTTTTTTCTATCCTTAAGAACTTTGCTTCTTCTCTAACCTGTTTACTCTGCAATAGTTATTTTGTTTTGATGATTTTGAAGGTGGCTTTATTCTTACTCTACTTTATGTTTTACTGGCTATGTCCCATGCCTGGCAGCACTCAATGAATGAATGTTTTCTGTTCTTAGATGAATACAAATTTCCCAAGATGTATCTACATAAAGATCTTTGTTGGTTTTCTGTGCCCTACCAATTTGAGTCAAGGTTCATTGACCTTGGACTCAAAACCTTTTACTGTTTCCCAGTGATTTAAAATACCCTTTCTACTCATTCCTACCCAGTCCCAGCTGTAAAACTGATAGATGCAAAAGAAATAACTGACTCCAGTTTGTACCATTCCCACTAAGATTTAGATTTCAGGATTTGTTTCATTTTATTTGTTTTTGCTTATTTACCTTGATAGTTTAATTTTCATTATACTAACTTCTTTATATTCAGTCTGTGTTTATTTTCACACTGAGGGCACAACCGATCTGTCAGGAAAGGAGTTTTAAAATATTTAAGGGAGGAGACATGTAGTCAATGCTTATTATTTGCTAGCTATTCTTTTTGACAGGAATGAACCCTCCCATCGTGATAGGTGGTTATATTGTTGGTCTCTTTTTCAGAATAGTGGATCTTTGTGACCCATTTGCTCTTGGCGACACATGTAAGTGGCAGAAGTATAATGTGAACTCAGATCTACTTTCTACCAAGTAGGAAAGTTTTTACTCATGCTGCAAAATTAAAGAGAATTCGTAAAATAGGACTTTGATGAACACTTTGCTAGATCATTGTGGTGAGAATGCAGCAAGAAGAACGAGGGTAGGAAAATGGCTGATCACAGGCCACGCCCTTCTGACATTTCCCTCTATGTCTCAGAGGCTGGAGAATGACTTCCGGGAGATGATTCGTAACTTCCTCTTCCCTCTGTTCCTTTTGATCAAGTAGATGGTGGTAGTTCTGGTTCCAGGCCTCACTACCATCCTGAAGAAGCAAGGCACACTCAGCTCAGTGGGAAGACCCGAGTTGCTGCCTCCATGGCACCTGCCTTGAGTGTAAAGATAATTTCTGAGCTAAAACTGTGCGGATCAGGTCTGAGCAGGGGACTCACCATGCTGTGCCATGGTGAATCTTTAAGTTTTGCACACAGTAATGATGCTGCTATGCTAGAGATGTTTCTAGGGCAAGCCACCTTTCAAAGTACCAGATACTTCCCAGATGGGTGGACTTAACCCGCTTTTGTACATCTTTATAACAGTCTTTCTTTCCTTTCCTTCTATATTGGACACTGGAGAATTTTTATATGTGAATCATGTTCCCTCTTGACCTCTTAATTTCTGAAACTGCTTTACTTCCTACTTCCTTTTAATTCTCCACAACTTCTGCTTCTCCCTAACTTCTTTCTAACCACAGCTTCCTTACTCACACATCCAAATTCAACTTGGAGATGAATTTCTTTAATAAGCCACCCTTTCATGTTTTCTAATAAATATATTTCTTAGTGTTAGGATACTTTTCCTTCCCCACAGTAATCCTCTGATGAAGCACTTTGCCTTGACTTCCAGTGCTTCCTTGCTGTGCCCCAGATCGGCAATTACCCCGAGGGAAGTGGTGAGTTCAGAAGTTCGGCTACTTATTCAATATTCCTTGGGTTGCTTTGAAAGGGCAGTTTAATTTGTGACTATAATTGAAAGAACTTATAAATGCTATTGGAGTCTCAGTGATTAAAGTTTAGGAAGATAACATTTCCCATCTGCCCAGCTTTGTGGTTTATTTCAGGGCAGGTGGTTTTATCTTCTCAAATGGTATGTTGGCTCTTGCTCAAATCCAAGCAGGTTGGGTCTTTATCCTTGAGGAGGTCAATGGATGGAGAAGCAGAGGTAGCTAGACTGCTCCACTTTTGGGTCTTCTGGGAAAGAGTCTGAAGGGAACTGCTGAATAAGAATTAAATTAGGTCAGATTAGAGCTAAGAACACTTTTTGAGAGGCTATTAAGAGGCCAACCAAGTAAAACATAGTTTATTACTTCTGGGAGCAAGAAGCTTGTGAGAAACTAAAGCTCCTTCTGGGAAAGCTTTGAGCAGGGGAGCTAAACATCGTTGTGGACCCACCATGCAGGAGACTGGGTTGCTCATTCTTTCTGATACTCTATGAGCATTTGTCGAACTCCCACAGATATCCTGCTCTACTCTGAGAATACAAAGGCCAATAAAACATACATTTTGTCCCAGGGAAAGGGAAATAAACATCTTTTGGGAAACAACACTGTGAATAGAACATTATTTCATCAATTTGTGCATATTATTTAATTCTCTGAACAACTCTCAGAGGTATCTAAAACTAACTGGATTTTATAGACAAGAAATCCAGGTTCAGAAAAGTATCAGGCTGGCATTCTAGCCAAGGCTTTAATTTTGACGCTAGAATTCTCCTAGAGAGTTGTGCAAAAAGATATTTGTGAAAATTAAGTTGTAAACATTTGAACTTTGGACAAAGTGTAGTGGAAGCTTGAAAGGGCTTGGCTTCATAGAACTGGTGGTCTATAAGGTGCATGTAAAATGCTAAGAATAGTAGATCAGGATGAGATAGGGGAATAGCATTCAAGAAAGAAGATGTGTCCTGAAGAGTCAGGGCGTGGTTGGTGCATCTTCTCATCAGGGTCTGAGTAGATGGGGAGCCTTTTTTGAGTGCTTCATGTTGAAACTGATCCTAAAAGACTGAAATCTTTAGTATCTGTTTATATTTTGGAACCTTAGGACTGGCCACATTTGTGGGGTTTTTTGTTCTAAAATTAAGAATTTCTGAATAGCAACAGCAAAATATTAAGCCACACATAGAGCCCTTGTCCATGGCCTTGAAATAGCCTTGCTTGTAGTTAGGAGCCATAGCAAAGCTATGCATAAATATCATATTTACATTTAGGGAACACTTTATAGCTTATATAAATTATTATGCTTTAGGCTAATATATATATCTATATATCTATGTATATATGTGTGTGTGTGTGTGTATATATATATATATATATATATACATACAGACACTAAAATTTATGCACCTAGAATTAATTTTTAATGTACATATATCTCCTTCCTAAGAATGCATTTATTCTTGTGTCTTAGGTACAACTTTATGGAGCAGATGGGTCTTTAATTTTTTCTTTTTCTATCATGGAATGTTTTACCATGTAAATATATAAAAAGAATAACAGTGGCCATATACTCTGACTCAAGGAATATAGGCTTAAAATATAGCTAAAACCTCTTCTGGTATATTTCTTTGTCATATTCTGCATTCCAGCTTCATCTGAAGGTATCTCTGCTACAGATTTGGGTTTTTCCTTTATATTTTCACCTCATTTACATATGTTCCTTGAATATACAAAATATTTTAAAAAATTAATTCATAAAGAAATACTTAAGAAACACTGATTACATAATATTTTATGTTTTGGCCAGTGCAGTGAAAAGAAAAATTCATAACAATATCAACAGAAATGAGAAGGACAGTTTGGCTTTCTACTTTTTTTTTTTAGCTTATTCTTGTTTGTGTGACATAAAAATAAACTCTAGCATAGAAAATATGTCATGTGTTTGGATAAGAAAATTCATCATCAATATGTCAATTCTCTCTAAGTTTATTTATACATTTAATGAGATTCAAAAGAAAAATGACAAGTTCCCTCCCCTGCCCTGGCACTTGTAAGCTGTTTTTAATGCATCTAAGTTAGGAAGAATGGTCATGAAAATAGTACAACAAAACAGAGTATAGTTGAGCTTTATTATATATTAAAGCATATAAAATGGTAATTAAAGTAGAACTAAATTAGTAGATGACTATAACAGATCAGTGGAAAAATATACATGGAAATTTAGCATCTGATAAAAGTGTCATCTTAAATCTCAGAAATAAAGATAAAATCTTTCATAAAATATAGAAGTTTTAAAATATTCTATTATTGTTGGAAGGAGAGCAAAATGGCATACCTATGGAGGAGAAGTTGACAGTATCTAGCAATATAATCCTTAAACTTGATCATACTACTAGAAATACATCCAAAAGATATAAGTGAATAAATGACCAATTTCATACAGACCAGGTTATTCATTATTGTGTTATTTGGTAGTTGAGAATTTGACAAGAGAGGACTGCTGAGTATATCGTGGTATATCCGTACAGTGGAATACAACACAAGTTTTAAAGAGAAAGGGGATATTTTTCTATGCATTAGTGTCATGATGAGAAGATATAACCTTAATCCAAAATGTAAAGGGAAGAATCTGGTACAAGCAGAACAGCTTGGATAGTTTATTTATTTTGAGTAAGACAAGGTGAGTAAACTTTTGTTTCTTGAAACTCTTGAAGACTAAGGCTTTTGGAAGCAGTGACCTACAAGGAGCAAGAGATAAAAGAATAGAAGAGGAAGTCAGAGCGGTCAGATTTCTCTGAATGTCTCTTGACACTTGTAACTCTTGAGTCATGTAAGTTCACTCACTGTCTAAAGGAAATTTCTGATATTGAAAGAAACAAATGAGCCAATCTTACTGATTGTTAAACTCATAATATAACCAGAAGACTTACTGTAAACCATTCTAGAAGATGCACTTTTAAAAACTGTCTTGTCAATGGTGTGGATTCTAAAAACAAGTACTGCACAGATAATTTAAACTCTATTTGGTGTTTGTTATGGCTTCTGTCTAGATGTCCCTCCCAAGCCTCATGTCCTTGGATGGTGAGCTCTCTGGAGGTGGCTGGATTGTGGGTGTGTGATTCCAGCCTAGTCCACTGATAATTTTAGAGTTGTGTGTGATGTTGGGAGGTGAAGCCTGTGGGAACAGGTGGGGTATGACTTGGAAGGACCAACAGGTGGGCGTGGCTTGGAAAGGTGTGCATGTGTGTATAGATATCTCTCCTTTTCCCTTGACTGTTGATGCCTCTTGCAATGAGCTGTTTCTCCTCTGTCATGCTGTCTTGCTTTTGACTCAGCTGCCTATGGACTGAAATTTCTACAAATTATGAGCCAAAATAAACCTTTCCTCCTTTAACTTGTAGAGGTCAAGTGTATTGTTCTAGCAGTTACAGAGTAACTAGACAGTATTTTCATCTTTTAAAAGGATAATTATAGATTCATTTGCAGTTAAAAAATTCTTTCTTTGCCCTTTCTCCCTATAGTAGTATTTAGAGTGAATATAGCAAAAGTCACACACAGGAAATAAATAGATATTGACATGGCATATCACCTTTTAGGTTTCACCAGTTTTGCACATGTGAGTTGGCCTAGTTATAGTGATTTTATCACCACACATTCCTGTGACCACCACTACACTAAAGATGCAGTATCATTTCATCAAAGAATAAATTGTGATCAGTATATGATCACAGCTACTTTTCTCTGTTTCCTAGAAACCAGTGAACTGTTGTTGGTCTTTAAAATTTTGTTCTTTGTAAATGTTATACAAAATGAATTGTAAAGTGTAATTTTAGGGGACTGATTATTTGAAGACAACCTCTCACTATGTAGTTTAGGCTGGCCCTGAGCTTACTAGGTAGCCCAGGAAAGCCTTGAATTCACAGCAGTCCTCCTGCTTCTGCTGCCCGAGTGCTGGAATTGCAGGCATGAGCCACCATTCCCAGCATTGTGGAATGCGGTTACCAGAGATCGAACTGGAGACTTTATACTTGCTAGGCAAATGCTCAAACCACGGAGCTAAATCCTTGGCCCTGAAATTGACTTTTTAATTCAGCATATATCCCTTGGGATTCATCCAAGTGGTCTCACTCATGTCACTGGTTGTTGGAGGAAGGGTAAGAGGACCAAGCCAGAACCATCCTGGCAAGCTCCAGTTCCCTTTTCCCATGAGTCCCACAGTAAAAGGATTAACAAAAAGCCCTGAGAAAAAGGCTGAGCCTGAAGCTCAACTCTTGCTACTTTGAGCAGTGGCAGCAAAAGGCCAAATACTACAGCAGCAGAAGAGGGCCAAAGCACCTCCCCACCCCAGCTCACCTCATCTTTATTTGGTCCCGCACCTTCACCTCCATAATCCTAGCATTCATAAGACAGGGCAGTTTTCCATATAATCCCTATAGTTGATGATCCTGTAGCACAGGGCAGACATCCTTAAATCCAAGTGAATCCCGGTAAGTTTTAAAGCCAATAATCCAAGTGCAGTAATCTTTGTAGTTTAAAGTCCCACAGGGTAGTGCAGATGTCTGCAGTAATCCCTGTAGTAGTTGATCCTACAGGGTGGGTCAGACATCCTAAATCCAAGGAAGTAAGTCCTAAGTCTGAGTCAGAAGTTCCTGACAAATAGTATTTCAGACCTTTTATTACTGAGTAATATTCCAAGCTATGGGTATACTCCTGCTTGTTAAACCATGTCTGTTCAATGACATTTGAGCTCTTTCTAGTTTTTTATGATGACGAAGATAACAAAACATCAATACATTTTTATATCCCTGGGATAAATGTCAGAAATATAATTCCTGGGAAATCTGGTGAATATATATTTAAGGAAAATGCTTGTATATTTGTAAGAAACTGTTACACTCTTGTCAGGGCAGAGGATATCATTTATCCAAACCCCCTCATAGTGTGAGTCATCTAGTTTCTCAGTTTTTTCTTTTTTCATATTAATCACTATATTTTAGCTATTGATAGGTATGTAGTGGTATCACACTTTGGTTTGATTTGCATTTTCTTTATGCCAATGTTGTTGGACATTTTTTATGTGCCACTTTGTCATATATTTGTCCTCAGCAATATCTTTTCATATGTTTTGTCCATTTTCTAGCTGGCTTTCTTTTGTTTATATTTTTCATTATTGAGTTTTTAAATTTCTTTGCATGTTCTAGGTATCAGTTCTTTATAAACTACATGAGTTACAAAAGTTTCTTTCTTGATGTATTTCTTATCTTTTCATCCTTTTAACAGTATCTTTTGGAAAAGGAAAGTTATTAATGCAATCTTGTTTATTATTTTTACCTCATGGATTATACTTTACCTGTTAAACTAAGTATTTTTCTTCTAGCACTAGAGACTGAAGAGTTCTCATTTTTAAAAAGTTTTATAATTTTACATTTCATTCAAAAACTTGAAATACATTCCAAGTTAATTTTTGTATAATGTGTGAGGTTTATGTTGAATTTCATTTTCTTTAACCTCTGAATGTCCAATTGCACCTATACCATTATTAGAAATTCTATCCTTTCTCCATTGAATTACTTTTGTACTTTGTCAAAACTCAGTTGGGCATATTTTTATAGTTCTATTTCTGGCTTTTTATTCTATTTCATTGATCTATGTGTCTGTTCTTTTGCTAGTATCATGCTGTCTCAATTATTGTGGCTACATAGTCAGCCTCAACTCTGAGTACAGTGATTCTTCCCACTCTATTCTTCTCTCTCCAAATTATTGTAGTCAGTCTAGGTCTTGTTCTTTCCTCTATAAATTTTTGAATAGTTTCAGCTATGTCGAAAAAAAAGTCCTTGCTGACAGTGGTTTAACATTTAAAAAGTAGTACTGTATTGTTACCATTATATCAATTCTGTTTTCTTTACATTATTACATAAAATAACAACTATGCTAATTAACATAGTACTGCTATATTTTACTGCAAGTGAGAGAATACAAAATGTAGGGGAAAATACAATGTTTCAATTGCATGGTAAATATCAGGACAGTGTCATGAATTTTAAGTACATAGCTCTGTTTGCTGAAATTACCTAGAAACAATTTCATCCTAGCAACAATTATCCATAGAACTGAGGTTGTGTCCTCTAATATTATTTCCCTCCTTGGTGAAATGGCTGCCTGACACTGTGGGTCAGGGACAGTACGAAATGGTCCCGAGACATCTGATTGTGCCCCAAATCAAGAAGGCTGCAGAGATTAATGGAGTCATGTCACCCAGCTCAGTGGAGCTCCCAGTGGCCAAGATTGTGATGATATACTACAAAGAATGATTATTACGATTGTTGGTATTACATTTGTTCAGCACAGATCATTGAGGCTGAAGGAGAAAAAAGCACTGAAATTCATGTGTCATAATTTGAAACTATTATTAAACCAACTTTTCACTTTGAAAAATGGAAATAAAAAGGGAAGATCTAAGCATATTTTCTTTCTTGCTTTGGTTTGGTCCCTAAACTTCAGATTTAACAAAATGTGCTGCTGTACTTTAGCAAATTATCATTTTGCTGATCTTACAAATAGCAGCAGAGGTGTTAAGGCCATTGGTTGAATGGCTTTTGGGAGATGAACATTTGGATAGTGCTTGTGGCAGACAGAAATATCCCTTCCCTCCCCTTGAAGATATTCACATCCTGGCCCCTGAAGCCTATAAGTATGTCATCTTCTATGACAGAAGGAATTTTACTGATGTGGTTGAGCTAAAAAAAGGTTATAAAAAGAAGGCAGGTGAGTCATAGGTGAAAGAACTGACAGAAGTAAAGGTCAGGGTGGTGTGCAGATTGCTGATCGGAGGAAGATGCACAGTCTCCAGAGACTGGGAAAGGCACCAAATGCATTCTCCCCTAGAGCCTTCACCCTCCCATCCAGTTTAGACTTGTGACCTCCAGAGCCACAAGATAATACATTTGTGTTATTTTAAGGCACTAAGTTTATGATAGTTTGTTAGCTGCAGTACTAGACCGATACAACACTAAGGTACACCGGACATCTCACTGGCACAGGAAGACGATGCAAGGATCAGGTTCGCATTACCTTAACTCTGCCTTCAGTTTTGCTGTGATTTGTATTTGTCCAAGTTGTGAGAATTTACTGGAAATCCAGGGACTAGAGGAAGAGAAGAAGTAACCCTGAAGAATCCAGGGGATGTTAGGACACTAAGTCCTATTTGTTTGGGAAATTTCAGAGTCGCCATTAACTCTCCAGGGAAGGCTGAGGACAGATCCAGTCTGTGTAGGGCAAGTGGGGAAGTGTTTTGGATGCCTTGTGTTTGGGTTCCTATTAAATTCCCAGGTAGTCAGATATTTAGAGAATAGTATCAAGACTGTCCAGTAATCATTACTGTGTACGTGGTGTTTGAACCCAGGAAAGAGACATGATCAAAAAAAGAAATGATAAGACAATGCCTGTGGGATATTCCTGTGACTTTCCAACATTAGTAGATTTTTAAAAATTATCTTTATTGGTACATTAAATATACACATCATGATAACATTAGCAGATCTTGAAATCAAATGGAATCGGAAAAGAAACTGAGAACTAGCCAGTGATGTAGGAGAAAATCTAGGAGACTATGATTAGAAAAGCAAATGTAATACATATTGGACTAGGGAGTGGGATCAAATGTGACAAATTTGTATTAAAATGTGTACAGTACATGTATTTTATAACATACTGCTTTTAATTTTGTTTATGAGCTTCATCCAAGATGACATGTTGACACTAGTTCATTTTCAGGGTTTTAAAGTACATCAGAAGTGTTTCTCAACTTATGTTTATATATTTATGTTCTTCTATTGGTGACTGTTTGCTATGTCAGAAATGTTCTGAGCATTTCTGCAACAATGTTCTGTGGACATTCATGCAACATGTATGGTTTCATGCATACATGAAATTTCTTTAGAACTATTTCTTGGAGAACTGTGGTGTCTCAGGGTGCAGACAAGTTCAGCCAAACTATAGACCTTCCTCAGTAGCTGCTGGGATTGGCACTACAACTCCTGTTAGCTACCAAAACCCCTGGGAGCTGTAGTCCCTTATATGAAATGCTGTAGTATTTTCATGTAACTGTACACATCCTCATATATATGTTAAACCAATTTGCAGATTACTTGGAATAGCTGAGAAAGTGTAAATTCTATATAAATAGTTGTTATACTCTATTCTTTAGGTGATAATAACTGGAAAATGTACATGTTCAGTAAAAGTCTAATCTTTAAATATCTACCGTTGGTGGAACCCACAGACTGTATTGCCAATTGACTTTTAGGGTGGTTTTGTAAATTTGTATTCCCCCATCAACAAATGACATGGTCTGTTTTTCAAAGAGTTTTGTCAGACTTTACATTTTTCCCGTTAATAGACATGCAATAGAAAGTAATATTTTTAATTTGTGTTTTTATTTTTACTAGTGTGGATTATTTCACTTTAAATGAGGACTGGAGTTATTTCACTTTTATGGAACCATATAAACAAAAACTTTAAATTTGGGTGATGTTGAAATATTTGATGCTTCCATCTATGTCTCATTTTTGGCATTTGTAAAATACAGTGGACACCAGTGTCTACTTCACAACATCATGATTCTGTAAAAATAAAGCATTTAAAGCACTTAACATAATCTGTTAATTTTGGCTCATTAATTATTTTTGTTACTATTATTGTATCCCTATTGGATGAAAGAAGATAAGCTTGTATCTGGAAAGTAAAAATGGAATGACTATGGTGATTTATTCTGTCATGTGCCCATCTGCAGATATCCAGGACCACTTCTGGGCTCCACTGTGTAGCACTCTAGTTTAATTATTAACTTAGTTAATCATCCAGTATAATACATTTTGATATGTGGTACAAGAACTCTTGCCTTGATCATTTTTCCCCTAAAAAAAGTCTTGACAGTGTGTACTCTTTGGTTCTCCATATAAACTTTAAAGTAAAGATAGTCATTTCTGGGGGATGGAAACTTGCCCCTGGGAATGAAGTGGTTTATATGGCTGAGATAAAAGACATTCATTCAGTCTAACATGTAAACAAGAAGATATACACTAGTTTGCTTTAAGTAATAGACATTAAGGATATTCAGGTTGGAGGAAAGTTTTGGTTTTTTTGTTTTGAGACAGGGGCTCACTTTGTTGTTCAGGTTGGCCCTGAGCTCGGCCTCAAACTCACATCATAGCAATCCTTCTGCTTCTGCCTCCCGAGTGCTGGGATTACAGGCATGAGCCACCACACCTGGCACTGTGGCATGTAGTACTGATTGCTGCTGGGTGTGAGTCTCCATACCAAGTATTGTATGTGGTTGCGGGGGATCAAATCCAGGCCCTTGTGCTTGCAAGACAGGCTCCAAAACCACTGAGCTAAATCCCTGGCCCCTGGAGGAAAGATTTTTTAAATTCCTCTAAAGACATTTTAAATTGCTGTCATTAATGTTTTCTCATTATTAATCCAGAAATAAATAGATAAGCATTGAAAGATCAGATGTATTATTCCTGGGTTTTGCAACAGTAACATTTGATCATAACAGGCTGGTCATTTCTTCAGGTGGAGTGATTTTTAAGCTGTTTTCATACATGTTAAACTATTAAACTATAGAAGACATGATTTTAGTGTAATATAATTAATTTCATATATAAACAACCAAACATTTATGACCTAAAATTAAAAACACAAGTTTAAACTTCAATGCTGAATTTTGATAACTACCAATTTTGAGGAGCAAATTGTGATTCATCTTTTTATGCACATCATTTGAAGGGTTTGAACTTCACATAGATTCTTAAAAATATAATTAAAGTGAGAGATGACACCCTGTCAGCTAGTGGTTGATCATTTTTATTTAATTTGTTTTGGTGACATTTTTTGAAGAATATTAAATATGTTAAAAAATAACTTTAAAATTTTCTTTTTCTGTACTATATTAGAAAAACTGATCTTTTGCAACCAAGTCATGTTTCTTATTTAGCCTTTTCTGTGTTAAACTTTTTAAAAATATAAATTCATTTTTCAAGCAACTTTATTATGATAGAATTTGTGTAAAATGAACTATATGTGGACTGTAAAATGCAATGAATTTTACACACATGCCTGTAACCAAGACACTGGTCATTTCCATCCTCTCAGAATTTGCTTGTGCATGTTAGTAACCCCTCCCTGTGTGTCTGGACCCCTGGGGTCTGTTGGTCTGTGATAGGCAGCTGCAACACTCCTAGTTGTCTGTCCTTTCCAGGCCAGGTCTGATAGTATAAAAAGATGCTGGAAAGCTGGTTCTCATGACAGTAAGAATGGCAGTGTCCCAAAGTAACTGAGACACGATGGTGTCACTTAACTATTTAAAGATTGTTGGATCTAAGCATCATAGTCAGTAGCAAAGCCAAAATCACAGCCAGAGTGATTCTGGCCTGAGACAGCTATGGGGATATAACACAAGAATGTGTCATCCCAAGAGGAAGAGATGTGCAGTCTATGGTAGACCCCACTATAGTAGAAATGGCCAAGGAGGAATCTCTGCAAGTGTTGAGATCAGTCGTGATAGTAAGTGAAAAATAATATCTTATCCTGAAAGCAGGGAAAGGGTGTTAGGAGCCATGGTACCGGTCCCTACCAAAAAACCACCAATCAACTAGATATTTCAGTTGATTTGTGTGCTATGGGAATATGGTGTGTACACACTCCTCTAGCAAATGCATTATCAGGAGAGCAGAGCTGAAACAGTTTTGATTATCTGTAAGGGCAAGAATACCTCTGTTAATTTAGCCTGAAAAGATTTGGACTGTCCGGATCTGCAGAACCTCACTTTGGCTTGTTGTATCAATAAATTCAGTGAACTGAGTGAGGTGGTAAGAGGAGCCCAGGCACATGCTGGAAAGAGAGATAAGTCCTGCAGAGATGTAGATTCCTGTCACACGAGAGTTAAGTCCTGCAGAGATGTAGATTCCTGTCACACAAGAGATAAGTCCTGCAGAGATGTAGATTCCTGTCACACATGAAGTTCTTAGTTTCCAGTTGGTTCATCATTCTGGGATTTCTCTTCAAAAGAAAAGAACAAAGTACTACATTTTTCACCTTTCATTCATAAGAAGTAAGAGCAATGCCTTGTAGGCATCTGTGTTCTCTCTCTCTCTCTCTCTTTTTTTTTTTTCCCTATTTTTTTTAATTATCTTTATTGGTACATTAAATATACACATCATGATTGCACTCCATAATGGGGATTTGTACCAGTATAAGAATCTCTCTCTTTTTTTTGGAGACAGGGTCTCACTTTGTGGGGTTCAGGCTGGCCCTGAGCTCAGCCTCAAACTCACATCACAGCAATCCTCCTGCCTCTGCCTCGCGAGTGCTGGGATTATAGGCATGAGCCACCATGCCCGGCACTGTGGTATATGGTACTGATTGCTGCTGGGCGTGAGTCTCCACACCCAGTATGGTCTGTGGTTACAGGAAAATCGAACCTAGGTCCTTGTGCTTGCAAGACAGGTGCCAGAACCACTGAGCTAACTCCCAGGCCTGGCATCTGTGTTCTCAATACAATATTTTCATGCTTGGGCGAACTTCTTGGGTCCACTTATCAAGTGACGTTAGGGGCTGTTGGCCTTAAGCTGCCTTGAGTGGGAAGGAAGAAGCTTGCATCCAACCCAGTGGCCACTGATATTAATTTTCCATGCTAGAAAAGATACCATGTAGAGGGTATGCCATTCTTTAGTAAAGGACTGAAAATGTAGAGCATTAAGGTTTTGAAGAAGGTTGTATCATCTGTAGCAGAGAGTTCAGCAGCAGCCCATGGGGGCTTTCCTCTACCACGTGTGGGATTAGATGTGGGACAAGTGAGAACTTCCTGTGAAAGCCGGACGTACACATTACTACCCAACTGTTCCCAAAAGTCATGTAAAGAGACTGAAACCAATCTTTGTTGAGTTATTTATGCTACTGAAATAAATCAAGGCATTCTTTTCTTGAGAGAGCCAGTGTTGAGACATTTTCCACATGCTACTTGGCATAGGAATGGCAACCACTTGCTTGTCCAACCTGCTTGTTTTTTGGGGACCATTTCATGTCCAGTCCATGGAGGATTGCTCTACTTACCAGAGGCAGGAGGATTGCTCTACTTACCCCTTGAACTTTATGATGGATTACTGCTGGTGTGACCTTGTGACTTGGTGGATCTGATACGTGAAGGTCACAGGAGGCAGACTCTGGCTCCACTGGCATTTGTTATCCTTTAGTGAAGCAGTCAGTCTCTTCCAAGCCCAACACAGAGGAAGGGCCATAAGCAGAGCTGGCAGGAACTTTGCAGGAAAGGAGACAGCAGTGGGAATTTTGTTATGAGTTTATTGGATCCATCATGCATCCCACTCTTCAGAAACTCCTATTCTGACATAACATTGAAGCCTTTGTTTGAAGATACAGCTGAACTGGCAACTTGAGACTCAACTCTGCAAGAAGAGGTGTCAACTTTGCAACTCAGTATGTGCATTTTTGCAACCACTTTTAATGGTTGTGTTGTTTGGGTACAAGTAGGAGTGGTCTGCATTTCAGTGGCAAATTTATACTCAGTGGGTGAAGGAAAAGGAATAAGGGAGAGTGTCTGGAACTGTGGATGAATTACTCAGACTTAGGACTTACTTCTTTGGATTTAGGATGTCTGTCCTTCTCTGCAGGATTAACAACTGGGATTATTGTAGACATCTGCCCCACCCTGTGGAATTTTAAACTACAAGGATTACTACACTAGCATTATTGGCTTTAAGACTTACCTACTTGGATTTACCTACAGGGATGTCTGCCTTTCCCTACAGGATCTTCAACTACAGGGATTATTGTAGATAACCACCCTATTTTATGCATGCTAGGATTTTGGATATGAAGGATTGGGACCAAATAAAGGTGTGGCAAGTTCAAGGGATAAGCCTCTTCTGCTGCTACAGTATTTAGCTTCGTGCTGCTCAGAGTACCAAGAATCTAGGCTCGGCCTTTTTCTCAAGGTTCTGATTTTGTTGTTTGTTAATCTTTTTACTGTGGGACTCATGGGAAAGGGGTATTTGAGCTTGCCAAAAGGATTCTGGCTGTGTCCTCTTTCCCTGTCTCCCACAGGAGAGAGTTTGCATCCCAGTAGGAGTAATGGACCCCAAATATCAGGACATATAGGGCTGCAGTTGTATAGTGGGAACAAGTTAACAAGTTGAGAGAACTTAATCTGGGTTTCTTTTGGTAGTTTGGGTCATTTTTGAGCTTAAGTGAACAAGTCTGGCAGCCATGACCTGACATCCTCATGAATAACACAAAGATCGCCCTCTTTAGTTTGAGGATTTGAGGAGTGGCTTGTGCTATGTGAAATCTAGAAGGTATGACAGAGCTAAGCATCACTTGCAGTTGTGAGAGTTATGACTAGCTAAGAGGGCAAAGAATGGAGTTTATTTAACTAACTTTTTTCCTGTACATTTTCATAGGAAGAGAGATCAATCAGAATTTTGAATGAGCTTTGGCAGATGAGATAAAATTATTATTTAAAAATAATATTTCCAATTGCTGTATGAATTGTATGGTGGATGATGATGTTGCATTTTACTACTGAGAGCCCTCAGGAGTGATACATACATTTGCTTAACTTCTTGCTGAAGTCTCCCCCGGCTGAGTCCTTTCCAAGAACTGCCTGTGTTGTAAGATGGTCCCAATATTTAAAGTTATCTCATTTGTGAGGATAGTGACCATCCTGGGGTTGGTTGCAGGTAGAAAATTCCCAGCATTATGAACCCATTTCGGGAAACCTGAAGTGTCCAGGGGTGAACCTTTGCTGCAATTGCCCTGGTAGCCTCCTGCCTATTTATAGTTCCCTTGCTCCAACCATCGCAGTATGTCTTAGAACATCAGAGCTCTAGGAAACTTATCTACATTAGTGTAGACCATTAGTTTTTTTTTTTTTTTTAGAGAAAATTAGGTAGCAGTATGGCAGATTGATGACTGCCCTACTCCATTTTCTGCTGCCTTACAGAATATATAAAACTGAGTAATTTATAAAGGACACAGACCTATTTGGCACATTGTCCTGGAGGTTAGGAAGTCTCCCTCCTAGCATAGGTCTCGGACAGGAGGCTCTGTGCTGTGCCTTCCCATGGTGGAAGAGAAAGGGCAAGAGGGTGAGCAGAAAGAAGGCCAGACTTACTTTTATAACAAATCCAGTCTTGGGACAACTAACCCATCACTCAGTAATGCTATTTTCCCATTCATGAGGGCAGGTCCCTCTTGAAATAATTAGCTTTAAATTGGTCCTATCTAACTCTGTTGCATTTGGAAATTATATTTTTAACACTTTCATATGGAGGATACATTCAAACCACAGCAATCTCTCTATGACAGTATGCAAATACATAAACATTTTTGCAAAACATTTTTATGGGTAAGAGTTACATGGTTTAAAGTGCACATATCATAAATGCACAGGTGAATGTGTGTTAACATATGCCCACGCCCCTGTAAGTCCTACGCAGTGTAAGAACCAGAATACTTCTAGTGCCAGTAAGATTACTTCATTCCCTACAACAGCATCCCTGTGCCGTGGGTGCCCTGTGGGCCATATGTATCATGGAAGTTCTTCATCACTGCCCTAAGCCTGAGCCTATTAATAGCTTCTGAAAGGTAACTTTTGATCTTGATCATAGTAAGATTTACCTTTGTTTTGTGCTCTTCTGGGTCAATTTTCTTTGGCTGAACATTTTCTATTAGAGTTATGTTGTTGCACATTGTATTGGTCCATGTTAGTGTGTGATATTCTGCTGTATAATTGTACTACAGTTTATCTGATGAATAAATCTATGAACACTCTCAAACTTGTACTTACTGAGTACTCAGGTGTGAAGGTGCTGTTTAGCTTTAGAAGATACTTGGACATTGTTTTTCAATCATTCCCATCTTTGCCAACAATATCCAAGAGCTGCTTGCTCTCCTGCTGACCTAGACTTGGGAACGTGAGTCCTTACATCAGTACTTCTCAGTCCTTGGGTAATGTCCAGAGCTTCGTAACAGTTTATATACAAGGGGTGATCAAAACACGTGGTGAGTGCGGCAGCCACAAGAAGCCCAAGAGAAAGGCAGGCTCATGAAATCTTGTGCTTTGCCCTTGGCTTATTCATTCATGGATCTGGCACCAAGCAACTTCCTGCTCTTCCCTAAAGTCAAAATGACCATGAAAGGTAAATATTTTAAATTGATTCAAGGCATCAAAGCAGCCACCACAGCACAAGTCAAGACACTCTTGAAAGAGGACCTCTAGAACTGCTTCTGAAAATGGCATGAATGGTAGGATAAGTGGGTTTGAAGCACAGGGAAGTGTTTTGAAGGGGATTGGTCTCAATTTGTTTTTTACTGCAATAAAATGGTTTGAGTTTAAGCATTCACAGTAGTTTTAGATCACACCGTGTATATTTCCCTATCATAGTTTTCCTGATGTCTTTATACAACTAATATATGTTATAAACTTCAAGGTATATTATTATTTTGTTGTTTTACCCAGTAAATATTAACCTATACTTTACTCACTGCCCTTTGCAGTGATTGATATGCTCTGTGCACTGTGCGGGCTTCACCTGTGGTTCTGACCTTCAGCCTGAAGAGCTCCATAGCGCTTCTTGTAGAGCAAGTCTGCTAGTGAAGAATTCTCTTGGATTTTCTTTTTGTAAAGTTATTTTTCTCTTACTTTTATTTTAGGCATGTTATGCATTGACAACAGTTTGGGAATATAATTCTCATACTATGTAATTCATTCTTTTAAAGCGAACAAGCAAGTGACTGCTCGCACATCAGCCAATTGTGCAAACACCTCTAATTCCCAAGCACTTTCTTCACCCACAGCTACCCCCATCCCTATTAACAATCACTTTCCACTGGTCACCATCTTCTGTCATCTGAATGCCAGTTCTGGGATGAAGTCATACCTTATGTGAACTTGTGTGTCTGATTTCTCTTACTTAGCATAATATCTTCACCCTGAAGTCTATACCCTGTCTTGTCTGGCAGTTGAAGTCTGTACTTGGTTAGGTTAGTAGTCAGAAAAGGATTCAATTTCCTGAAATGCATAAACCCCATGATTCTTTTATTTCTTTACTGGGCGATGCTGTTTGTGATGAGCTTATTTTCAAAACTCAGCCAGGCAGGGGTCAGTTCTGACTCCACCTTCACCTTCCAACTGCTGCTGTGTCACAGCTATAAGGCTAGGACTTCTGAGATCTTTTATGTGCAAACATAGCCCTGGTCATAGGGGAGCTTCTAGCTTCCCAGGCATATGTCTCTGGTTTTAAAGCCCACTGTGGACAGCACATCTCTCAGCATTTCCTTTCAAGCATTTTCATTAGTCCATAGTTTGTTCCTACTCTTTCCCATCTCTTTAGGTCAAATAACTGCAATGTTTCCCTCAACTATTTTTTTTTATGAGATCTTCTTAATCATTTCTTCTTTTATGGTTCCAAGAAACTTTTGCCTATTGCACATTGTGAGATATTCTGCTATTTACCTCTCTTTTTAGTTCTATGATCTTTTTTGAGTTAATGTTCTTGTGTGGCTAAAGTAAGCATTACACTTTTTTTTTTTCTCCATGGAAATACAGTTATTCCAGAACTATTTATAACACTATTCTTTTTGCCTGTTGAAGTACCTTGGCACTTTTGTCAAATGTCAACTATTTCTGTTAATGGTCTCATCCTGAACTTCCTTTCTGTGATAAGAACAGAAACATGAATAGATTGGAAAAGGTGAATATTTCTTCTTAGGACATAAAACTTAGAAATTTGCTGCAGGTGCTGAGCAAATAGTTGATAACATCTTTGAGAAACAGCTTCTCCTGTGCCACACAGACAGCACCTGTCTTTGGGGTTGGCATTGAAATGTCCCTTAGTGCACACTGACTGCCGTCATCCTGGATAAGATTCCCCTCAACACCATTCCCAAGAACGGTGGTTTAAAGAGAGCATTAGAGAGCTTTTAAACTGAGTGTGTCACGGGAAAAACATTCAGAGCGATAAAACATTTTTCTTAATTCAGTTTCTGGCCTTTTTGTTTTGTCTTCAACTAGAGTTCTGTTATGTTTGTCCAAGCCTAACTTGCAAGAGAAGGAGAGAGGAAAGAGGCAAGGTGAGAGGGAAAAGGGGGAGAAATGTTTCAACTTTATGGCTCTTCTAAGGTCTTGGTATGACGGTATACATTGTGACACATCAATTGCTTCTAAAAGTGCCCACTGAAGTTTTGATGGAGATGGTGAATCTCTTAGTAAATTGACTAACATTTTTATCATAGCAATCTTCTAATCCTTGAATTTATACATCTATTTTATGTAGGCTTTTGGTCAATAATCCTTCTTAATTTTTGGTTTAAAGCTCCTATACTGCTTTCATTAGACTTATTCCCAAATAATTTTTTTATTATTAAAAATATGTTTTAAATTTCAATATAAATAGCCTTTTTCACTATTATAAAGAATTAAAATAGGTTTTCAAATGTCACTCTATCTTGCACATTTAGTAATTTCATTTAATAGTTTTAAAAATATGTTTTTTTCCTGGTTGATTCCTTAGGACTTTCTGTATATATCAGCAGTTATATCTCTGGACAGTAAAGACAATTTCAGTTTTTTTCCTACATTTCTTTTTCTGGTCTTTTTGCTCTAAGTGTGGCTTTGGGCATAGTGTTCAATGTAAGCAGTGATGGTGAATTTGCAGGTAAGGGAACAGTCTTACTTTGACTCAATTTTATAGCAAAAACAGAATTATTTTTAACCTACTGACCACCATCTTCTTGTAGATATATTTCATTAAATTTAAAACATTACTTTTATTCTTAAATGCTGAAAGTTTTTATCATGACATACATTCCCACCCACCCACACAAAGTCATATTTGCTTCATCATATTAAACTGAAGTCTTAAAGATTTTGAAGGGTACAACAAACATACAACTTTGGAAAGCTTTAATATATTCATTCTATATTTTCTCCCAAACTCATCCAAACTGGGAATGATATAGAAATGAAGTGTGAAGTTGAAAGAGCTTCATTATTTGCAAGCATTTAGTTATGGAGTGGTTGTATGGGATGCTTGCTGGACCAGTTATGATGATTCTTGATTTTGATCTTGTCAATTAGATACCATTTGAAAAACAGTGATATCAAAATAGCTATTCTGTGTAGCTGAGTTAGATTTACCCTTTTTGTTCTCATGAGGTATTCTTTTCTGGTTGATTAAAAATACTTTAGCCTGTGAAGAGCTCTGAAAGATCCTTTAATCAGTTTCATGAAACTCAAGTGTTTTCCAAGTCTACTTTGTTTAATTCAATGCTTTCTCAACCCAAAAGGTTCTTTTTTTCCTTACTTAATTTCTGTAAACTGGTACTGTTCTACCAATCTAGACAATGTTTGATAAATACTGACTCCTACTGACTGATATTAACATGTGTCTGTTAACATCATTGCTAAAGAAAATAGTTAAGTGAACTTGAGGCTGGCCATCTAGGAAAGTCATCAAACAGAGTGCATTGCAAACAGAATGTTTGGCTTAACATCTCCTCCATGTCATTTGGGGGGTTTTGGTAATGAAGCATTCCTGAATGGCTTAAGGAACACATGTGCATTGTCTTACAGCTCTGTCTTAGAAAGCTGAGACCCTGGTGTTAGGACTATCAATTTTCTCTGAAGCCTGGGAGGGAAAAATCTGCTTGTTATCTCTCTAGCTTTTGGTGGTCTTTGGTAGTCTTTGCTGTTTCTCATCTGGTGGAAGCACCATACTGATCTCTGCTTTTATGGTCACATGGCTTTCTCCTGGGTTTTGTGTGTTCATATTAAAACTTTATTTTTTAAATAAGGGCATCAATTATTCTGGGTTAAGACCTATTCTAATGACTTCATTTTAATTTAATTACATCTGCAGTTATTTATTTGACTTTCAAATATGTCACATTTTGAAGAACTGGAGATTAAGAAAATGTGAATTTTGAGAGGATAAAATTAAATTCACAGCAGCAGTTACTTTTCTGAGGGAAAATAAAATGATCATTATTTAAAAAATCCACAAAGTTTTCATGTGCAATTATATGCAGGAAAATGGGAACTAAAAAGTGTAAGAACAAAGTTTGAGGTAGGAACTCTGCTCAAAGATGGAAGAAGACTCTAAATATTAGAAATTAAAAGTGGAAAATCACAGAAATGATGAAAAATAATATATTTTCCAAGAAATCAATATGTACAGAAAACTCTAGGCAGTTGCTTGATATAAAACTACACTGTAAATTTGGATTCGTTAG
>PVIR01024205.1:0-26273 GCA_004026965.1 Petromus typicus | reverse complement strand
CAGACCAGGAGGGATCACTGCTGGAGTTTTCTCTGATGTGCTTTGCCACAGGCTGTGCCACTCTGACAGAACCATTCCGTAAAAATGATTACCAACAGGCTTTCAATTTAGGAGCTGTTAGATAAGGTGGAGGCAAATCATTAGCCTCTAGCTGAGGGTCTGTGAGTGCAGGTTTAACTTCACTCTCGGCTCTTGGACTGCAGTTCACATCTTGTCAGAGAACTAAAATGGGATTTTTAGCCTCTAGCTAGGGTGGATCTCCCCACACAGGTTTAGCCACGAATCAGTGTAGGAGCAGTGGTCTGGAATTTGTTTTCCAAGGGTGGTCACTGCTACCCAAATTGACTTTACAATACTCTTCAGATCTCTCTGGGGGCCATCTGGGGCACAATTTTGGGCAGTCTATCCCACACAGGGTTCTAAGCCTTGGGGGTTTTATTTTTACACTACAGTGTATAGAAAACTCTTTCTCGAAGCTAGAAAACTCTTTCTCGAAGTTACGAAGCTTACATCCCGAAACAGAGGGACGAGATGTCTCTGTCCCCAGGACTGATTAATCAAGTTGGTGTATGTAGTGCTCTTCAACAGTGACGCAGGGACCGAGCGGACCACTTTTGTTCTTAGACAATCACGCATTCACACTTTCACTCCGTTTATACTTTCCCTCCCGGGACCCGTAGGCAGTTGGACTTGCAAATGGAAACGAGTTGTAATGTTTCTAAAACAAAAGGGCCAAGGCTGGTGCAGCCCAAACTAAGCAGACATAGTGTCTCTGGCAGGGGGAGATGAGGCCTCCGTCTGTGTCTCTCACACCCGTCTCTGTCTCTCACACCCAGAGACAGTACTCTGTCTCACACACTCCGTCTCTGTCTCTCACACCCAGGGGGAGATGAGGCCTCCGTCTCTGTCTCTCACACCCAGGGGGAGATGAGGCCTCCGTCTCTGTCTCTCACACCCGTCTCTGTCTCTCACACCCAGAGACAGTACTCTGTCTCACACACTCCGTCTCTGTCTCTCACACCCAGGGGGAGATGAGGCCTCCGTCTCTGTCTCTCACACCCATGGTTACCAGGGGATTGAACCTGGGCCCTTGTGCTTCCAAGACAGGCGCCAGAACCACGAACTAAATCCCCAGCCCTACACAGGAACCTTTACTTGCTGGCAAAGGATCAGCCGTGAGGGAAACGAGTCGGTCCTCGACTGACTGACCCTCTTTCTCAGTTTTTCAGCCAGTGTTTTAGATAACAGGGTGTAGCAATGGATGAGACCACACGTTTCATTTGCACATCTGCCAGGGGGGAGGGCTAGCTGGGCTTTTTTTTTTTTTTTTTTTTGAGACAGGGTCTCGCTTTGTGGTTCAGGCTGGCCCTGAGCTCAGCCTCCAACTCACATCACAGCAATCCTCCTGCCTCTGCCTCCCGAGTGCTGGGATGACAGGCGTGAGCCACCACGCCCGGCACTGTGGTATGTGGTACTGGTTGCTGCTGGGGTGAGTCTCCACGTCCAGTACTGTATGTGGTTACCGGGAATCGAACCTGGGTCCTTGTGCTTGCAAGACAGGGGCCAGAACCACTGAGCTAAATCCCTGGCCCTGTTTTAGGAATTTAAAGGCCATCAATCCTGTTTTGCTTTGCGTCTGTCACATAGAAATGGCACTTGGCTCAATCCCAGTGGGCAGCCACAAGGGCAAGCTGGTGACAGAGTCTAGGATGCTCGGAAAGAAGATTCAGACAGAGGTCCTGCTGAATGCAATGAAAAGGTTGAGGAAGAAAAGGTTCTTGAAAAGATTAAGTAGCTCACATCAGGGAGAGGATTATAATTCAGGGAAATGACAGGCAGGAGAAAAGTTAAATAACAGTCCTGTCACAGGCCAAGAAATCATAAGATCCTCAAATGAAGGCCTGCCTTAGCCAAACGTTAGTAGTAGCCTCTCCTTATATCCATTATTCTGTGAAATTGTTTCACCTTGCAAAACTGTTTCCCCTGACTGCTTTATTCTGCTAATACTGTTAACCTTCCCTCAGAGCCTGCTTTCTGCCTTTTACTCTTCCGTGTTACACCTGCCGGCAGTGCCCTTCCTGCCCCTCCTCTCCTCCATAGAACTTCCCACTAGAATTACACTTCCCCAACTTCAGAAGTAACCTCCTTGTAACCATGATAAATAAGCCCTAATAAAAAGTCTGGTCAGGGCCGGGGAGTTAGCTCAGTGGTTCCGGCGCCTGTCTTGCAAGCACAAGGACCCGTGTTCCATTCCCGGGTAACCACATAACAATACTGGGTGTGGAGACCCACACCCAGCAGCAACCAGCACCACATACCACAGTGCCGGGCGTGGTGGCTCACGCCTGTAATCCCAGCACTCGGGAGGCAGAGGCAGGAGGATTGCTGTGATGTGAGTTGGAGGCTGAGCTCAGGGCCAGCCTGAACCACAAAAGTGAGACCCTGTCTCAAAAAAAAAAAAAAAAAAATCCTAAAACAGTACCCACATATGAAAATTCTTTCTTTATTTCTAATATAATTTAGATTAAAATTTCTATGATGGACATAACTGTAATTCTAGGTAGGCAATGGTTCTGATTTTTAGGCAAAAACAAGGGTCACTATATAAATTACAATGATGTAAAAGTTCCAATAGCTGGCGACAGAGTCCAGGATGCTCAGAAAGAAGATTCAGACACAGGTCCTGCTGAACGCAATGAAAAGGTTGAGCAAGAAGTTACAACCTTAAGGAGAAGTTGGCAAAGCCTCCAGCCTAGGAAGAGACTTTAACATGTCTCTCAGCAACTGAGAGCAGGAGACAAAATCAGTAAGTACAGAAGATCTCCATAATACAGTAAGCAAGCTTAATCTAGGAAATATATCTCTGTTCTTACACAAATAAAGAGTACACACTGTTTTAAAACACATAAAATAATGTGAAAATTTATAATAGGCCGGTTAAAAACCATAATAAATTTTTAAATGGCTAGTATTAGTGCAATTTAATGCAATTACAAGGATAGCTTACCATGGCACATTTAATGCAATTAAATTAGACCTCAAAATCTAAAAATTTAGAAAACATAGTTGAAATTAAAAGTTGATCATTCTAAATAACTTGTAGGTTAAAATTTTGAAAATGATAAAACATTTTAATTGAATGGCACATAGCAAAAGTTATGAAATTCAGTTATGGTTTTCCAAAGTCTTTCTAGTTTTAAATACAACATTTATGAGGAAGTTTGAAAGTGAACTGTAACAGGCTAAAACTCAAAAACTTAGAAATAATAGCCAAAGTTATTTATAATTATTATTATATTAAAAGAAACAACAGAGAAAGGCTCAAAAAACAAAGATAACTCGATATTAAAAACTTCCAATACTGATGAAAAATGAAAGGCATGAACAGATGACTTTGAAAATAAAAGAATTTAACTATTAGAGTAGAAACCAGAGTAAATTAAAAATGTGAAAACTATTCTTAAAAATTGAAAATAAATGGAGCAACCTCTTAGAAAAGCCAAATTTAGCACACTGTATACAGGAACAAATAGAAAAGCTGAGGGTTTGAGTCACAAAAACAATGAATTTGTAAGAAACTGATTCCCTGAAGAAAATATGAGGCTCCGTATACAGAACACTGTTACCAAATTATTACTTACAAAGTAAATAATTCAAATGTTACACAAACCTCCAAGTACAGGGGAGGAAGCGCGCTCCAGGTTAACCCCTGAAGATCAGATACTGTAATATCAAAACCAGATCCGGAGTGAGGATCCAATTGCAGGGCCGGGACTGCAGACTCCCCGCGGCGTGGCCCAGGCCCAGCCACAGCTGTACCGCGCTGTGTCCTCTGTCTCGGAGTGACCTGGAAGCGCAGGACGGCTTACCTTGGCACACAGCAGAAGTTACCTTGAGACTACTGGCTTCCTGACCGGATGGTGACCTGGGGTGAGGGACCCGTCGCAATAACTCCAGGGAACTTACAGAAATGAGGGGCATCATGCCAAGTGATGCCTGCTGTTAAGGGCGCAGAGTGTGGCATGATGTTTTGGTTATTTGTTTTGTTTTTACAAAACTCCAGGGGACAGAGCAGCCAGGCACTGTGACAAGGTGTCAGGAAAGCGTTGGGGTACTGTTTCCTCTCCCCTCCCTGTATGGCTCTGTGACGGTCGTGCCCCGCCTCCTTTACCCAGACTCAGCAGCGTGTGGCTGCAGGTGTCGGCTGTGACAGTCGGGACAGCATGAAGCCCGAGGGCAGCCGGGCGCCAGGGAGGGCTGTGGGCTGCTCCGCCATGCTCCTCCGCCCCGGCCCTTCCCGGCCTTGGGTTAGGGAACCAAAAGCTGAGGAGAGAGGCTGGGGTAGCAGGGGCTGAACTCAGGACTGGGGCTTTCCAGGCAGGTGTAGCGCCGCTGAGCCGAACTCCCGGCCCTCAGGAAATATTTAGAGTTTGAAAGTTCTTACGTCCTTGAAACAAAAATACTCAACGAGCTCAAATGAGTGATTCTGCTTAGACCCATCAGGTCACTGAGATCACAGCACGTCGCCTACACAGAACCGGGGAGGCAGGTGAGCCAGACAATCACGGCCACGCTCAGCTGTGGGGAGGAGAAGCTTCAAGGCCGCACCTGGCAGGAGGCCTGGAGGCAGAGCCAGGACTGGCCAGGGAACAGCTGGGGCCCGGGCCCCCGGGGACACGGTGAGGACGGAGCTGCGTCCTGCAAGCCCCAGGGACGCTGTCTGGAACCAAGGCTTGTTCCCGGGAGCAGCACTTCACTGGAGACTTTCCTGACCAGAGAGAAAGTCAGACAGCTGCAGCCTCCTCTCAGAGGAGGGAAAGAGACTAAGGATGTGTCCGGAGGCCGCAGCCCTGGACCACCTGACCGTTAGCTGTGGTTTTCCCGAGAGCCTTCGCCTCTCACCGCTGTGCTCCCATCAGAGCTTCAGCACCGGGGCTACAGGTTACAGCCGGGAGGACAGTCTGCTTAGGGAGTGCTCGGGGAACCTCGAGAAAATGGAGACGTAAAAGCTCAGAGTACGGAGGAGAGAAGTAGGAGAGAGAGGGAGGAGTTTCTTCTTTGTAAAGCACCCCAGTACAGATATTTATTATAGTGCAGTGTGCTAATACAAGATACCCAACAACCACAGTCGGGAGGAGAGGCTTGCTTTAGCTCACAGTCCGAGGAGGTTTCAGTCCCTGGTCGGCCAGCTCTGTGGCAGAGCAGCATGGCAGAGGAACAGTCCGTCACACAGAGAAGGGGCCTTCCTCCTCCTCTCCGTTTTCATTCCTAGACAGATACTTGGTGACACCCACACCCAGTGAGGTCCCCTCTCCAGTAAATCCATCACCACACCCAGAGCCGTGCTGGCCCAGCAGAGGGTCGTGCCCAGGGTCCAGCCCTGCACCAGGAGCGTCACCTGTGAGCACATGTGGCTTTGGGGACATCTAGGCATAAACCATAAGACCATCTAGTATTCTCCCTACTGCTTGGAGCAGGTTGTGTTTCTCAGCTGCCCAGAGATCTCCGTGGGGTGATACCCGGGGCAGCACCCTGCTGCCCTCGCGCTCTGCCCCCGCGCCCTGCCCTGCTGCCCCCACGCCCTGCTCTGCAGTGAGGACACCTCTTGGGTCACCCGTGTGGGTTCCCTTCTGTTCTTCCTGGGCGGGAACTTTCTTTCACAGACTTTTCCTGTTCCTAACTCCGTCGTTCCTAGAATCCATTCTTCGATTTTTAGAAAACACAAACTCGTGTCTTGGATGTTTAGCAGGCGGGGAGTGAATTTCCCTTATTTGGATTACTTTAGCTTATTTAGACGCCACTTTTGGATTGCATGCTACCCGGTGTCATTTTGGCCGTCTTCCACTGAGATTACTAGACAGAAGAGTTTTCTTTCTTTGACTGATTCTAAGGAAGGTTGGTCTTTCGCTTCACAGACTGTGGCATCTGTTTCATAAGTTCTTGTTCTCATTTAGTACATTCTGGTCTTTGTTTCAGCATTTGTTTCAACAGTGTCCATGTTTTATATTTTAAATGTTTACAAATTGCTTTTTTCTCTTATGTTGCATTGTCCTTTGTTGAAATTACGTGTTATTCTTGTGTTGCATATATTGTGTTTGTACTTGGTTGCTTAAAATGCTGTAAGATAGAGATATCTCTTATCTGTTATCCTCTTACAAGGATCTCTTACCTCCTTGTATCTCTTGAGGCTTTTATCTGCCCCTTACGGAATGTTAAACAGATGGTGACTCTGCCAGCTAATGGATGTCTTTAGCTGCCACCACTCTGAAAGCAGAGCACAGGTCTCTCCAGTTGCCTTCTGGTGACTCTCACTCGCACGGACGCGACGGCGTGTGGAACACTGACCAGATGAGCAGCTGGGTTCCTTTCAGAGACAGGTCCCCGGCTTCGTGGGACTAGTGGAAGCTGAGGTGACAACGGAGGGGTCACGCCCAGGGCGGTCTCTGAGGACAGCCGCAGGCCCCTCAGAAGGAAGGAGCTCCCGACAGCCCTCTGGCTAATCGGGAAACCTCCACGTCTGGCCCTGTCGGGCTCCTCAGTGAAAGGGGAACTTGTCGGTGTCACCAGGCACCCTCTGTCCCAGAGGGACCTACAAAGACGCCAGCAGGGCCCCCCAGCCTCCACTGTGAGCTGAGCTGCAGGATCGGACCTCTGTGTCCTAGCAAGAGAGGACCCACGTGAACGCAAAGAGCAAATCTTTGGTAGATTAAAAACTACTTAAACCTTGTCTCCCACTAGGCAAGGCCTTCTTGCGTGTGTAGGTGAGAAAAAAGTCTGCCAGAAGGCTGTGGACTTCAGAGCTTCGACTGTGGACTTACAGAATGCTGTATGGTAATTTTTACATGTTTAAATGGCTTGAACTCTGGAATTTTTCTCTGCTAGTGAGTTAAAAACTCCCCTTAAACATTTTTCCATCTGGTTAAGAGTTTACTTTAGAATCTTTCGTAGTCAGGCCCTCTAGGCAGCCAGACTAAGAACACTTGTAATAATTGTTTTGTCTTAAATAGCAATCAATAGGCAATCTGCATATGTTTCTACATGATAGCTAGAATGAAATAGGACTTCAGATAGCCTTTCACTTCCTTCATGCGCGTGCATAGGAAGTCGATAAGGGAGCCTTTAATAATGTGTGGATTATGACTACTAGGAAATGAGCATAAATTTATTCTGCAGGTTTCAAGTATTTAGTGAATTTAAGATGGACCTGTAGGGGCCACCCAAAAGACCGCAAGGCCTGGGTGTCCAAAGACACAGGGTCTGCCATTTGTGCTGGCACATGACAGCCTTTGGTCTGCTTGGCCCACTCCCTCAGTCCACCAGCCTCAAGAAGACTTTGCCTAAACAACCAGAGAGGCAACAGAAATGCTGCAGAGCTATCTCTGCCTGGGATGTGGAGCAGAATCTGGCTTTCTGTGGAAGTGAACTATTTTGCAGGAAGTGCCCTAATTTGACCACTGACCTGTTTTCCTAGAAAGCGGTGGTTTAGATCTCTGGGTTTGCTAGAAACAATTCCTTGTATCTCCAGTTTGCCAACGCTGGCACCGGACGGAGTGAAATGTAAGGCACACCTCAAACTAGGCGCAGAAGAGGGACAGGCAGAGACGCCTCCCTTCCCTTTGTCTCTCTCAGCCTTGGTGCTCACTAGAGAAAGGGTACGAGTCCCCGAAGAAGATCGTGTGCTGATGGAGGGCAGACAGTCCAGTCCGGTTTTATTTTCTGGGTCTCGTCCGGATGGCAGCTACCTGCTCTGGAGTGGGAGGAACCTTGGGGGGACGAGCTGAAGGATCCCGGGGCACAGGAATCCCAGGAATCACAGGAAGGATCCTGGGGCACAGGAATCGGGCAGGGCCTTGTGGGGCTCCATCCCGTTTCTCTCTTCAGGTAGGGAGCTCCGTGTCTGAGTCTTACTCCATTGGAACGTATTCTGAACCATTGGAAAATGTGTGACCCTCACATACTGAAAAAGAGCAGTTTAATATTTCTCTGCCCGTGCCCCTGGCCTTCTCAATCCCTAGCGCCAAGGTGGACGAGAGGGACGTACTAATCATCGTGCTGTTTCACATCTAAAATCATACTGTAAGAAACAGGGAGAACGGTCAGAATTGCCTGATGTTGAGACTTTCTTTGCAATAAGATGTAATACCCGTCTGTGTTCAAAACATAAACAGCCAGGCCCCTCTGGCCCTTATCACTGACATCTCTTGCCCTTGTCTTTTGGAAACTGAGGTCCCAAATCTCCGAGACTACTTCAGGCATTCCCACCTGCTGTCCCTACCTCCGAGGTGAGTTCTCTAAGGTGACCCTTACCGAAGCGCCACCCTCTGCTGCTAAGGTGCAAGTTCTCCTACTTGGCCTGTGGAGTCTGAGATCACTCACCCCTATCCTTATGGTTTGGGGGCGAAATTCCTAGGCCAGCTCCCATGCAACCCTCTACGGGCTAAATCCGTCCCTCCCTCGAGCCCCTCTAGGACAATATTCCCTACGAGAAGTAGATAATAGTCTCAGATGTGAGCGTGTCCCTGTGCCTTTGTCTCTCAAGCAGGTCAAATGAGACCTGGGAAAGTCTTCTGATGACACTGATGAGTATGTAAATGTCCTCAGGGCATTCACCCAAATCTTTGAACCAGACCGGAAGGGTGTACTGTTAATTCTAAATCACATGCTGACTTCTAATGAGGAACAACACAAGCTGCCTTCAGATTTGGTGATGAGCACCATGTTCTTTATTATAAACTGCCAAGTCAAACACAGCCAAGGGGACCAGACATTGCTAGAGGCGTCCATGCTGTCCCTCCCCACACAGGCCTATCCCCCGTATAGGACACTGGCATAGAAGCATCTAGTTTTGCATCCTTGAGAACCTCAGAAGGACTAAAAATAAGCCCATGAATTATCAATTACCCAGCAGGAG
This sequence comes from Petromus typicus, assembly GCA_004026965.1. Taxonomy (NCBI): domain Eukaryota; kingdom Metazoa; phylum Chordata; class Mammalia; order Rodentia; family Petromuridae; genus Petromus; species Petromus typicus. The sequence continues at coordinate 17,362 of PVIR01024205.1, read as the reverse complement.
GAGAAAGAACACCCTCTGTCTTAGCTCATTTACAAGAAGCGTTTGTAAAACTTACATCCCTAGCTCCTCATTTGGTAGAAGGACAGATGTTCTTAGGGATAAGTGTATTACTCCGTCTGCCCCAAATATAGGACAAAGTTACAGAAGATGACTTCTGGTCCAGATAGCTCACTTGAGACGTTTTTGTTTTTTTTGAGATGGGGTCTCGCTTTGTAGTTCTGGCCCTGAGTTCACTATGTAGCCCAGGCAAGCCTCAAACTCACAGCAATCCTCCTGCCTCTGCCTCCCAAGTCCTTGGGTTACAGGCATGAGCCACCATGCCTGGCACTGTAGAATGTGGTACTGATTGCTGGTGGGCGTGAGCCACCACACCAGCATTGTTGCATGTGGTTACCCGGGATCAAACTCGGGACCTTATGCTTACCAGGCAGGTGTCAGAACCACTGAGCTAAATCCCTGGCTTCACTTGAGACTTTAAAGAAAATTGTCTCCTTGGTATTTTATAATACAGCACATGTGGAGGTTAAGGACAGGAGACAGAAGAATCAAGAGACGGCAAGAGCCCCCGTGGCAGCTCTGAGAGAAGTAGACTCTCGGTCTGATTCCCAGGGCTCTGAGAAGAGACGGATGACCCAGCCCATCTGCCCGCTGCTGAAAGCAAGGCCACTTCAAGAACTGCAGCAAGAGGGCCGGGATGGCACCTTGTTGCAAAGGTGGCCACTGGGCAGCAGACGGCCCTCTAAGGTTCCAACAAAACCAAGGGGCCTGGGTCACTTGGTGCTCTCTCCGGCTGGACTGTCATCTCCATGGGGAGCCCTGGGTAATCACGACTTTGGAGGGAAAAGAGGCCTCCTGCCGGGTGCTGGCACCCGTCTCTTAGTCCTTCTCTCTCGCCCGGCTATCCTCCCAGCCTGTCAGGTATCAGCGGGAGGAGTCCTGAAGAGATGGCAACTCACCATTTCTCACAACTCCTAGGCTGTGAGGTGATTTTCTCTTCAGCCACTCCTTTGTAACTATCCCTGAAGTCCAGTTCCTCTTCTTGGGAGAGAGATCTTGTTTAAATACTCTCATCTATACACTCAGGTCAGGTGTGCTGTCCCCCCTGTGTGGAGACAGAAATACATCCTGAAGTATGGGCAGCTGAAGGAGGACGGGCAGAGCAATAAAACTGCTCCAGTACAACTGTATCTCAGGGATATTTTCCTCACCAGAAGAAATATCCTCTAAGGCCTGAAGTAAAGAAAGGACATTGTCCTTAGTTGACAACTTAAGAATACAAGGTTTGCTTAAAGTTTTTAATAGCCCATGTAACACTCTAATCTCAGCGGTTCAAAGACCTAATGCAGAATGCAGTGGTACAAGCTCTAGTCAACGCTTGCATGGTAATCTATAAGTTTTCTTTATAGCATTTATCAAATGGTAATTTAAGAATTATTTTGACCTATGTATACTACCTTCCTTGATTGAGAAAATGCTGTTAAACTAGCCTTTCAAGAGAAATTATGTATCTAGAAAAAAATAGTTTTCCAGACGGACAGTGGACCACATAGAACTTTAATACCCGAACGAAGGAAAACAAACGTAGCTGTCAGTTCTGCAGCTTTCTACTCGAGGCACCTTACAGTCCAGAGACGTGTGCGTTGGAGAGGAAAAGGGGACTGTGAGAAAGCAACAGTATTGCTAAGCGGAAAAGACCAACTTTGGAGCTGCTGAGGTTTCTGGAGTTTTGGCACAGATCCCAGGAGCAGAGAGTCACTGCATAGAGAAATCGTTCCTGACACGTGCAGGGCTCTTCTTGAGCTTGCTGAGAAGCTGCAAACACTCCTGGGTGAAGTCCTCAGGGAGGGGCTAGACACTCAGGCTGCAGACAGCCAAGGGAAGGGGCCTTCAGGACTCGGCCCAGGCATTCAGCTGGCAGCCCACAAGGGCTGGCCTTGAGCGTGAAAAGAACCCCCCAAGGAAGCATAAACCAGGGGACCTGAATTGGGTAGGATATAAAACCGCACATGTGTAATCAACTGATGTTTCTTTTACTACAAAGTAAAAAACTCAGTGCAGAAAAAAAGTTCAACAAATGGTGCTGGAACAGTGAGATGGTTGCATCTAATAGTATCAGCCATTTCATTCAGTTACAGAGGTCTAAATGTACCAAGTAAAATAAAATACTGTCAGGTGAAAAAAAGAGCTAACTGTATATCTTAAAAATTCCATTTTAAAAACAGATAAAGGGGCCAGGGATTTAGCTCAGTGGTTCTAGCACTTTCCTTGCAAGCACAGGGCCTGGGTTCGATCCCCTTGTAACCACATACAATGCTGGGCATTGATTCACACCCACCAGCGGTCAGTACCACACACCATAGTGCTGGGCGTGGTGGCTCACACCTGTAAGCCCAGCACTCAGGAGGCAGAGGCAGGAGGATTGCTGTGAGTTGGAGGCTGAGCTCAGGGCCAGGCTGAACTACAAAGTGAAACCCTGTTTCAAAAAAACCAAAAACAAAGATAAATTGAAGATTGGAGGAAAATGTACCATGTAAAGACTAATCAAAAGGCAGCTGAAATACGATTTCTAGCAAAGTAGACGTTAAAACAAAGTCACTGTAAATACAGAGGAGGATTACACAGCATATGGGGAAATTCATGTGCCTGTCTACAGCATTCTTTATTGAAGTTGTATTAAATCTATAGATTAAATTGATAAGAACTGGCAATTTCTTTGTTCTTTGATGTCATCACTTTTTAGTTAGCTAGACTTTGTATGATTTTCCTTTTAGCAAAATTGCATCTCATTGTCTTCCAGTTGTTGAAGTATACAGGTGCATTAATTTTGGCATGTTTTAGTCACTTTTCAAGGAGATAAAATACCTGCCACCCTTAACTGAAAGGCAGAAGGGTTACTGCAGCTCAGGTTTGCCTGTGGTTGGCTGGCTCAAGCAGAGTCGGTGTGGTGAAGAGACCTGCCGTGGAGGAGCGCCTCTGACGTCATGGTGGCCGGGAAGCCGCGAGGAGAGCTGGGCAGGCACACGTGCCGCCGAGGCTGAGGCCAGCGACCGGCCCCTTCCCAGCAGGCCCACCTCCTAACAGCAAGTCAGCTATTGCGCACCCACGATCCAGGGCTAAGCCATCAAACACGTCTTCTTCTTGTGACCTAGCTAAACTCAGTAGTGTTGGGGAGGGCTTTCTGTTGCTCTCTTGGGATTTTCTGAGTGGATATTCGTGTCGTCCGTGAATCGAGATTATTTTATTTCTTCTAATTTGGAGACTTTCTCACCTGACTGCATCAGCAAGGACTTGTGGTATAAAGCTCGAGAGGAGTGTTGAATGGATACTGGTGACTTGTTCCTTACTTTTAACAGCATCTGATTCATCAGAACATTTTCAAAAATCAAGTTGTGAATTTTTGGTAGATGACCTTTATTAAATCAAGCTGTCTTATATTTCTAATTTTCTGAATTTTTGTCCTTTTTTTTTTGAGACAGGGTCTCACTTTGTAATTCAAGCTGGCCCCGAACCCAAACTCAAACTCACAGCAATCCTCCTGCCTCTGCTTCCCGAGTGCTGGGATTACAAGCGTGAGCCACCACATCCAGCACTGTGGTATGTAGCACTGATTGCTGGTGGGCGTGAGGAATGTGGTATGTGATTACCGGGCACTGAACCCCAGCCCTTGCCCTTGCAAGACAGGCACCAGAACCACTGTCCCCAGCCCTGTCATGTCTAGTTTTGTCAAATGCTTTTTATTGCATCAATACAAACATGTACTCATTTTCCCCTTCAATTACATATCAACTTGTCTTCAAGTTTACATCTCCATTTTGAGTCCTTTTATTATTTTTGATGTCTTGCTGTTTTCATGCTAAAATATTTCATTTTTTAATATTCATTTTCCTGCTAAATGACATTCAATTCTTAGTCAAACTTTTTGAAGCACTTCCATAAATATTAAAAATCTTAGTGTGCAGCTGAGCAGGAGGAATAATGTCTATCTTATGTTCTGTAGCACAGAGATAACTATAAATGGCAAGAATTTTAACTTGAAAATGGCTGATAAGGGTTTTTGAATGTTCCTAAAATAATGTCTGAGACAAGACATGCTAATAACTAGAACATTTTACACTGTATGAACATACTGAACTGTATCTGTCAGTGAAAAATGTAAAAACATACGAAAGTAACATTTTTGTCATAACTCCAGCCGGTATCATCTTGGATCCTGTGTTTGTAGTCTTTTCCCAAAATCAGCATTTGAAATTTTCATGATTTGTTTTGTCTAATTCTGCATTGCATCCTGGACATTGGGTATATTATGAAACAGAGTGATTCTCCTGGAAAATGTTGAGTTTTCCTCTCGGCAGGTGACTGACTTGCTAGTTTAGTCGGAGTTTCAGTGCTCCTCTTCTGAAGCGTAGGTTTCTATGAGGACTTGCGGTGCTCTGGCCACTGCTGGCCGAGTTGGGGTGATGTTTGTATAAATAGTGAGCCCGGGATTGCACAGATACCTCGTGAGGTCACTTTCTTGGGCTTTTCCTCTGTGACACCCTGATATTTTAAAACTTGCTTTGTGGTTTTTTGGTTTTTTTTGAGATGAGGTATTGCTTTGTAGTTTAGGCTGGTCCTGAACTCAGCATCTTCCTGCCTCTGCCTCCCAAGGGCTAGGATTACAGCGTGAGGCCACACCCCTGGCGCCAACCAGCCACCCTTACCTCCCGAGTCTCCATCTTCCTGACCCGTTCCTTAGGAATACTAGGCTTCACATTTTGGGACACATTCATGGGTGCACCCACCTTCAGTCCAAGTAGCAGGAAGAGTGAAGGAGGTAAAGCAGTGGAGGTCGGCTGGCATGTTAGCCCAGGCCTCTAACCAGAGATGAGGGTTCCTCTTGTAGATGCCAGGTGAGCCACCGCCGGCCTCCTCACAGGAATCCTCAGGAGCGCCACAGTCTTCTTTCACTTACCAAATCTACTTGCTGTCGTGAGTTGTCAGGTGCCCAGACAGCTTCCTACACACTAATCACGTCCAGTGGAAGGGAGAAGGTGGACCGAACTCGCTCTATTTAATGGAGCCAGTACCTGGAGAAGCTCTCAAACGGAACCCTCCTGGGTACTGAGGGAGAATTCTGAGTAGAACCTTCATATTCACCACGTAATCCAATCATTCTTTTTTGCCTCAATTTTATTAAAAGTTTGAACATACAAGTGTAAAGGATGACCAATGAATACTTTTATATCCACCACAAAAGTTCAACTAGACTAGTATTTTACATATTTGAAAATCTTTAGCAAACATGCCTTTTCAAACTTAGAAACTTCTGCATGCATCTATTAATAACATTATCTGGTATCTATAGTATCAGGTCTAAGAAAATTAAAAACACCATATCATCTAATACCCTATCTTTGTATTTTCCCAAATATTTCAGATAGCTGATTTCTTTTTTTTTTCTTCCTGAATCAGAAGCAAATCAAGGATCACTGCTGGTATTTGGTTATCTCAAGTGTCTTATCTAGAAGAGTCCACTTGTTAAATATACTGGCTTTTTGAAAAGCCTAGGTCAGTACTGTCTTAAAACTGTCTACTTAACTGTCTTCTTTCTCACCATGTAACTCAATTTATTCCTCTATCCCTTGGTACTTCTAGTAAATAGGAAGATTTTTAGATACAATTTTCATGAAACATTCTGCCAATATCAAATTTTTGTATGCTTAATTTTGCATCTCACCAGATGCTACTCATCAGCTTTTCCTGTAAGTAGTCAAATTTGATTAGATGGATCTTATAAAATCTTTTTTGCAGTCAGTATCTCCGATCTCTTAACATCAAGTAAATGTTTTTTAACCTTAGGGGTTTTACCGTCTGTTGTTCTCTTCTAGACTTAATTACATGACGCATTGTGAAATGCTTTTTCTAAACCATGTGTGTATATATATGACAGATAGCATTCTTCAAATACCCTTATATAGAGCTTTTCTGTCTGTTTTCATCACCAGGCAGTTTTTTTCTCCCTTCTTGGTGTATTACAACCAAGTATGGTGATTAATTTTTTTCTTTAAGTTATCCTAAATTTGGCCAATGCAAATACACTCACGCATATGTATGTATGTATGTATGTATGTATGTAGTATGTATGTATGCATGTATGTAGTATGTATATATGCATGGCTACGTGCTCCTGTCCACTAATGTTCAAATTCTACCCCATTTCTTTTTTCTAGGCATGTTAATATACCTCTTTTACTCCAAATAAGGCATCAACCATTTCTCCAAAATCCAGGGCTCCATTTTAGTGGTAATGGCATTCAGAAACCACAATCTGGGTACTGGGAGAACTCACTGCCGTTGAGCACAATAGTAAGTACTGAGATCTATTTATAAACCTCATTTTCTGCTGAGTATGGTGGCACAACCCTAGAATTCCAGCACTCAGAGAGGCCGCCAGGAGGATCCCAAGACAAAACCTATCTGGTGCAGTGCCATCCTGTACCAAAATAAAAAGGGCACGAGATTTAGTTTAGCACAAAAACATACGGTCCAACCCCCCAGTTACCCCCTACACACACACACACGAAGAAACAAAGCACTTCATTTTCTCTTGTAAATATACCTTAAATACGTAAAATGTCCTACCTGGGTTCACAACTAGTTCTGTTCACAAGCAATTTGTTTCTTAAAAGTGTGTGACAAAGTTTTGCTTCTGTTAATAAACTCCACTTCAGGTGGCAAACACAACTATTATAATCTTCTCCAGACATAGGCAGCCATCTTGCCCAAAATGATGAAACAAATTAAGTTCATGAACCAAGGTACCACTGTACTGATGAGCTACAAGTTAGTAAATATTTCATGCTAGCTGGGTGTGGTAGCACACACCTATAATGCCAGTACTTGGGAGGCTGAGACAGGAGGATTGCCGAGTTTGAGGCCAGCCTGGGCTACACAGCGAGAAGATCTTGTCTCAAACAGAAAAATATTTTATGATGAATTTCTGAGTTTAATTCTAAAACTTTTCTCAGAAGGGTCTAGCTGTCTTAGAATATTCTAAATGATAGCATGAAAGTAAAAATACAGAGCTGAAGGAAACAAACTTGTGGAGAAATGTTAGTGTAAAGGCTTAATAATAAAATACATATAATTTTACATACAAGAATTCCTTATAGATGTATAATCAAAAAGGGCAGCTCTATAAATGGGAAACATCTCAAAGGAACCATACCATCTGGGTCTTAGTTGGGTTGAAGAAGCTGCTACAAACACAGGTGCAGTCAGGGACTCAAAAAATACGGTTTTAAGTCAGTTAAGACTGAAGTGGGAGGGACCAGAAAGATGAAAAGACAACTGGTGAAACTACTGCAGTTGCATCTCCACCAGGTCACACAGCCGTACTCTTGAGACTTGGCAACGGAAGTAAATCTGACTGTCACCAGTACTGACTTCGGACTTGACTGTGCCACCAAACACAGCTTCATTCAGACAATGAAAGGATATGATTGATCTTCCAGCTTTAAGGAGCTGCCAGGTATACATACTGCACTCTGTCCTATGCTCGTCATCTGCACAGCTGACTGAAGTACCAGAGTCTCTCTCCTGTCCACTTTGCCTTCTCTAATACTGTGAGACTATTCAGCGATACAGGTCTATATCAAGCTAAAATAATATAGGAAAGCAAAGGGACGACTTTCCTTGGGCAAAATTTTAACTTTAAAAACCTAAATTTATAAATTCCGTAACTGCATTTCAAAATGAAGGACTTGTGATAATTGGCCCATCTCTGTGTATATATACATATGTGTGCAGTCCTGTCCATACGACCACTCATCTTGGTTGATAACAGACTGAAAACTTCCACTGTCTAGTGAAACCACAGCCACTGTGACACAGCTCCTCTGTGGCAACACTGGCACGAGCAGACCTACTCTGCTGCCAAGTCAGGTGAAAGCACACACGGTGCACAACACTTCAGAACGACGATTAACACTTGTTACTGGTGTATCTACTCTATTTCTATGATTCTTGTGGAGCACTGACTGGCCTTCTACATACTAAAAAGCTTACTACAGAGTACTGTGCTGCGTTTTGCTGGCAGCCCCGTGTCTTGTTTGCTGTGACAGAATCAAGAGGCCGCGCGCAGTGATGACGTAGACCATCCAAGTGCATGTGATGCTGCGCAGCGCCCAAAGCACCGAATGATGCTTTTAACACCTGCCCCACCACCGACACATGACTGTACATGTGTACATATACCTCGCTTATGGGGTAGCGTATCAAAGAGCTTTATTCCCACGAAAAGAGTTAAATTTATGAACTCTTCTGTACCTCTGTTCAAAAGGAGAGCTCCCTAAGTCAACCTGCCCATTTAGGAAACGAGGCCTCACATTTACTCATATTACTCAATGACTCTGCAATGAGAGTTCGTATTTAAGTTTACCCTTGAAGAACAGAGTCTGAGGTAAAAATGTATCAGCACTTTGTGCTGTTCTACAAAGTGAGGCCTTTCACCTTTTCTACGTAAAACCATTTTTAGAACCTTAAGATCTAATTTGAAAAGCCAGTGCTCTTTGCATTTTCATTGACTGACTTTGTCTTAACATTAACAAAAAGGACTGCGTCTTTTAGGAATCAGTGCTCTATTAACGTCCTGATTACTGTCTAATGAGAAGTCTTGGATTCTCAGAGAGAGGAATTGAAGGTCAGAGGTTTATCTCCTTTCAGAAATTTCTGATACTGAGTAAACGAGGAGTCATAGATGAAAGGTTTCCCATATTCCTTCCATTTGTAGAGTCTCTCTTTATTGTGGACTTTTTTGTGTCTACAGAGGTTTGACCTGTAACTGTAGGCTTTCCCACACTCCATACACTTGTAGAGTTTCTCTCCAGTATGGATTCTCTCGTGTTCGGTTAAGAATGAATACTGGCTAAACGCCTTGCCACACTGGTTACACTGATAAGGTTTCTCTCCAGTGTGGATTCTCTGATGCCTGTAAAGGTTGGATTTGCAACCAAAGGCTTTACCACATTCCTGACACTTGTACAGCTTTTCCCCAGTATGGATCTTCCGATGCTCACTGAAGGATGAATACTGGTTGAAGGTCTTCCCACATTCATTACACCGGTGCGGTTTCTGCCCAGTGTGGATGCGCTGATGTTCAATGAAGGTGGAGATGCGCGTGAAGGTTCTCCCACACTCCAAACACTGGCACAGCTGTTCTCCAGTGTGGAGTCTCTGGTGTTCCACAAGGGATGGAAACTGGCTGTAACCTTTCCCACACTCGCTACATTTATAGGGCTTCTCCCCTGTGTGGATTCTTTGATGCCTGTGAAGCTTGGCTCTACAGTTGAAGGCCTTCTCGCACTGGGCACATTTATAGAGCTTCTCTCCGGTGTGGATCCTCTGGTGCACAGTGAGTGTGGAGCACTGGCTGAAGGCTTTCCCGCACTCCCTGCAGCGGTAGGGCTTCTCTCCTGTGTGCACTCTCAGATGCTTGATCAGCGTAGAACTGCTGCTGAATGCTTTCGCACACTCGCTGCACTTGTATGGCTTCTCCCCAGTGTGGGTTCTCTGATGTGCCAGAAGAGAGGACCGGTGGCTAAAGGTCTTCCCACACTCGTCACAGCTGTAGGGTTTTTCACCAGTATGGACTCTCTGGTGTTCCAGAAGGTGAAGACTCTGGCTGAAGCTCTTCCCACACTCACGACAGACGTGAGGTTCTCCTCCTGGGTAAATCTGGAAGTATCTCATTAGATCAAAATTCTGTGTAAAATCTTTCCCGAAGGTGTAATACATACTGGGCACCATCTCTATGGGAACAGTCTGTTGGGAAACAAGAACTGGGTTTATAAAGGAGCTCCTTCCCAGTTCCGGGCTCGTAGGGCCCCCGCCCGCACTGACAGTTTTCTTTAGGGAGGCTGCCATTCGCTGAAGGGGCTCACGTCGTCGCTCCTGGACCAGTCTGCCTTCAGAGCCCACAGCTTCTCCGAAGTTGATGTTCCAAGGGCCACCCTTAGAGGACGTCCTCTTTATTATTCCACGAGGTATTTCTTCAATAAAAACGTCCTGACTGACAGGTACCGTCCCCGTGCTGGGCCGAGTCTTGAAATCTGAAACAAACCAGAAGAGGTAATGCCTCCTTGAAGAGAGAAACTCACCAGTGGGGTAAAAAATCGGTGACGGTGACATGAGAGGTCTGACAGCTTCTGACCTCGAAGGCGAACTTGAATCCGGAGAAAAACACAACGGGTGAGTGGCAAGGGCAGGAGAGAGGTGGCGCGCTGTGACAGAGCACGCTGCACAGGGCAGAGGCTGAGCCCCGAGCCGGACTCAGCTGTGAGGCAATGTCACCTGCTAAGCTCGAGCTGAACTTCACGGAGCTCTTTGTCATCCCCTACTCTGTAGGGCAACGGGATAGGTAATTTGTCTTTCTCCTTCCTATTTCTACTCTGCTTTTTCCCTCTTCCGCCAAATGCCACATGTAATAATCTTTAAATACTTGGACTGTTTCCTTATATTTTGTAATTTCTTATGTGATTAGAACTTCATAGGGGAAACTTAAACGAGGACATTCAGGTCCAGAGGCATGACTGAGGAAATATTTGATCTAAACTTAAGATTCTTATAAAGAAAAAAAGCATCGACACCACCCTGCCCCGGGAGGAAGAATGTTCTCGTACTGTCCTGCCCTCATTCCTCTCCATTCTATTAGGTCACGAGAAACACACGTTTCCTTTAATAAGCGGCAACCAGAGGACTAGACTGTCTTGGTAGAAAAACTTTTTGAACAATGGAAACTGAACCCAGAGCCTCACATGTGTGAAGCAAGTGCTGTACCGAGTGACACGCCCAGCCCTTGCAGAACTCTGGGGTGAAAATCTGTGATACATAAACTCAACTTATCTTGAAGTTCTAGAATATGTCCCTACCCCAAACAAGCTCTGATCCTACGTAGAAAGATTTATCTTGAGCTGACTCTAAGGCATGCTGGGTTAGATCTTTCTCTACTCAATCCATACCTGAAAATAATTAGAATATTAGGTAAGTGGAATTAGGTATTCCTAAGTGTTCACACCTTCCAGCTCAGTAAAACACGAGTGGCCCCCAGCATCTCAGCAGACCATGCCTCCGCTCGCCCTGCTCATCACAGCCCCGAGCCTGCCCTCAGGGTCTCAGTCACGCACCTGAACACAGGTCTGGAGACGTTTCTCTTTCCTCTGTGCAGGGATCTTCTCCTCGCTGCAGCTGGCCAATGACTGTAGGTGTTGGAACTGGACTCCCTGCTCATGAAGAGGGAAAACGGGTCTGAACAAATAGCAGAGAGAGCTCATGCATCGCACCTCTGAACCTCCAAGGTAGGGGGACCAACCCAGGCAGGTGGGGTGGGCAACGCAGACCCTTGGAGGGGCATGTGAAGTAGGGATCAGCTCAAACAACACAGGACCTGGCAACAAGCACCTCTGAGGTTCTACTAAATCAATGCCTGAATGTCCTGTGTGATTTCAGAACCAAACCTGGGGTCTAATCATTGGTTAGTGATGGAAAATTAACTGGAGTTGGGGGGTGAGGAAGGGCAGGAGAAGCAAAGGTTAACACAGAGAACACAGCACCATGGCCGGGGATTCAGTTCAGTGGTTCCAGCATCTGCTTCCTAAGTACAAGGTCCCAAGTTTGATTGCCCCATAACCACACACCACAGTGCTGGGCACGGTGGCTCATGCCTGTAATCCCAGCACTTGGGAGGCAGAGGCAGGACGTTTGCAGAGTTCAAGGCTTGCCTGGGATACAGAGTGAGTTCGGGGCCAGCCTCAACTACAAAAGCAACATAGCATATGTCTCAAAAAAACACAGCAACAAAAACGTGTTCTTTCAGCTTTACAGAGATTTGGCTTTTCCCAGACACAGAACAGGCTAGAAACCTCCATTTTCTAAACCCAGGGAGGGTGCTAAGATGGCCCTTCAGCACATTCTTAAGGCAGAGCTCCTTACCCACGGAGACCAGGTGGCTGTAGTTCTCCAGCATGACCTCCCGGTACAAGCGTCTCTGACCGGAGTCCAGCTGCAGCCACTCGTCCCGGCTGAAGAGCACAGCCACGTCGCCGAAGGTCACCGACCTCTGAAACGGCACAGCCCCTCCAGCTCACCCTAGGCCATCTTCCGTGGAAACTCAGAAAGAAGGTGACACCGGGGTGCTTAGCAGGCAGCTTCTTATGTGATTTTTAAAATATCTAAACAAGTATTTACTGAATACTCACTGGGAGCAAAGACACATGTCATTATGTTGTGGAAACAAGGAAAAATTTTCAAGGTCCTTACCAAGAAAATTCCCCAGCCTTTGATCTCTATTTATTTTTAACAGAGTCTCACTTTGTAGTTCAGACTGGCCTTGAGTTCAGCATATAACCCAGGCTAGTCTCAAACTAATGGCAATCCTCCCGCCTCTGCTTCCTGAGTGCTGGGATTACAGGCGTGAGCTACCACGCCTGGCTTTTTTTTAGGGTACTTAAACTTGTGAGGAAGTAGGCAGGCACCACCGGACCTAAACCCCAGGCTGACCTGAGCTAAATACCTGATCTTTCAAAGTGACTGTCTCTTGCCAATACAAAATCCAGATAAAGTAAGAGGAAAAAAAAATTAATATTTTTAGAGAAATGCTAGAAAATGTAAAACCTACCAGCTGAATAGATATAGATCTGAGATGTACAGCAAATAACAGTTGTAGCTAATATCTGATGAATTTAGTGGAGACTATGATACAAATTGCATATTTAATAACTTTTAAGTCTTTAAAAATCCTATGAGGAAGATATTACAATGAGTTTTGCAAAAGAAGAAACAGGAAAGTCAGGTAAGCTAACGCCTTTAGAAAGCTGCGGGGCTAGGATCGAATTCAGGTAGATTGGCCCCCAAGTTACACGATCAGAGGGGCATCCAAGGACTATGAAAATCAAAGAACCGCAAAAGCTGTAAAACTACGCAGTGGCAGGAGGGAAAGCTAAGCCAGCTCTGACAAGGGAAGGCGCAGTGAAGACTCAGAATAGAAGGCACCAGCTGGGCAGATGGCAATTCTTACAACATACAAGAGCTAAACGAATAAAGACGGCACAGTGCTCTTGGTGGGGGTTTTGCTGAGTGTGAAACTCTGAAAGGCATACCACTTTGACCTTGCATTTGTGGGATTTGTGGTACTCTGCCTACTTTGCATTTCCGGGATTCTACCACAAGAAATAATCACCTAAGTAGATACTTGCCTGAGGGTATTTACTACAACATTCTTCTTAGTAGTTGCAGAAGGCTGAACACTGAACCTGCAAAGGTTACATGAATGACAATAGGGACTTCGAAGCTCTAGAGATGAGTATACTGTGGATTATGATCCACACGGACCCAGTGTGGTCACAGCGGTCCTCACAATGACCACGAATCTGGCATGAAAGACAGTGATGTCATGACAGAGCAGGGACTGATGGGACAGGTTCAAAATAATCAGGCAGCCCACAGCCTGTGCCAAGGACAAGACTTCCCCTCAGTCTCCAAAAGGACTCAGCCCTGATCACAGCTGGAGCTTAAGACAGAAAGTAATTTCAGACTTCTATCTTACCCAACTATGACAGAAACTTGTGTTGCTACAAGCTGCTGAATTTGTGACAAATTGTTACAGTGGTAACAGGACCTAATACAATGGTAAAAAATGAAGACAACCTACATGTCTATCAACCAGGTACATTAGTTTGCCTGAGACTGGAATTTGATCTCTATGTTACTGATTCATATGATAAAAGCAAGCTACAAGATAATCTATTTGTTGAAAAATTCTGTACGCACAGCACGCACACAGAATACAGAACCCAAGTTGTTGCCCAGATTGATAATCTGTGGAGAGTCCAAGGTAGAAGAACGGTCCTTCACGTGTTTCCTCCCTCCCTCCATTTTTTTTCTTTGTGATACTAGAGACCGAATTAACAGTCTGCTACCACTGATCTCTATCACCAGCCTTTTGTAATTTTTTTAGTTTTTTTTTTGAGACAGGGTCTCACTTTGTAGTCCAGGCTGGTCCTGAGCTCACGACATAGCCCAGACGGCCTCAAACTCACAGCAGTCGTCCTGAGAGCTGGGACTGTGCTGGGCACGAGCCACCGCGCCCAGCACTGTGCTGTGTGCTGCTTGGCCTCAGACTCGTGGCCTCACACATGCCCAGCATGTGCCCTACTATAAGCTTCCCCTTTAGTCTTTGAATTACTTTACATTCCCCATTAATTTATTATATACTAATTTTTTAGTAAGATCTTTCTTCATTTTTAGGGGGTGCTCTAAGAATGATGATACTACTTCTTGGTTATACCTAGTCTATTTAGAATAAATGTATCTTTTCTTACAGTAACCACATCCATCAGTGCAGGGCATGGTGATCCATGCCCAGCAGCAACCAGTACTACCTACCACCGTGCCAGGCGTGGTGGCTCACACCTGTAATCCCAGCACTCGGGAGGCAGATGCAGGAGGATTGCTGAGTTCAGAACCAGCCTGAACTGCAAAGTGAAACCCCGTCTCATACTAACAAAACAAAAAACTCAATGCAAGAACCACCCTGCAAGTATATAGGACATCACTACCTCTTTTTTATGCTATAGTTGCTATAAGGACTTACCAAAAGAGCTGACAGGGGTCACCAGACTTCACAAAATATACTCTTGTGAGGCTTGAGAGTTGGAACCCTGCCAAAGAGTGCAAGGACCCCTCGAGCAGCCCTGAGCTCTCCACTGCAGCCCGCGGTGTCCGCACACACGCTGCAGGCCTGCCTCATGGATCTCCCGGTGGTGAGGGACTTAAAGGAGGAATGCCCAGCAGGAGCCTTTTGTGCAATCACGTAAGGGTTGTCAAACAATGCAGGCCAGCTGCACAGCATCAGTGAAAAGGTTCTGGAGTAGCCAGTTTGACTTTAAATATATATGTCGTCCTTATCTTGCTTGGCCATGGTCAAACAAACAAAAAAGGAAACGTCCCTGGCTTCTTGCACTTGAGCCCACGAAGTCTAGCTCCAGAGTCTGTTTTTTTTTAGGTTTTTTGAGACAGGGTCTCGCTTTGTGGTTCAGGCTGGCCCTCAGCTCAGCCTCAAACTCACATCACAATCCTCCTGCCTCTGCCTCCCGAGTGCTGGGATGACAGGCGTGAGCCACCACGCCCGCACTGTGGTATGTGGTACTGGGTGCTGCTGGATGTGGGTCTCCACACCCAGTATTGTTATGTGGTTACCGGGGAATCTAACCCGGGTCCTTGCGCTTGCGAGACAGGCGCCGGAACCACTGAGCTAACTCCCCGGCCCTCCAGAGTCTGTTTTAACCCGTGGTCTGCCCCTCTCTTTTAGAAGACACCACGGACAGAGGCCCCGGGCTGTGACGGAAGGCGCCACCCACAGAGGGAAGCACGAGGACAGGGGCTGCTGCCGGGACGGATGGGAGGTCACATGGAAGTACTTCCGAAGGACTCAGGAACGGCAGACTGGGAGAGAGCCTCAGAAGATAACAGATCTCGAAAGTGGAAAGAGAAGGGGGCCAGAGGGCAGTCTGAGGTAGCAGTGGGGAAAAGAAGTCAGAGAATGTAATGAGGTAAAGCAACTTTTAGGCCAAAGTAGAGGACACTGGGCAGTTCAGCCTCAGAGCAGAACTAGGCAGAGGACGGCCCAGTTCCGTCCTTGCCGTGCCAGCTTCAGAGCCCACGCCAGGGTGAGCCCACTTCGGGACACCTGGTCTTCCCCAGCCACCAGTCTTGTCCTTCACAGACCCTCCTGCGAGTCACTCTGCCTCCCTAGTCATGCTTCCTAAAATCAGTAGGACACACTGCTCACAGGGCACTCAAGACATTTTCGTGGAACACGTCTTCTGTCCTTGTCTTTGCCTCAAGTCTGACTGTCTCCTCTGTGAAGACAAACAAGTCTACTAGCCCGTACTCTTCATCAACAGTATACATTCAGATTCTGATCATGAATAAAGAGGGACCCAGTGCCATGTGTCTACCCTGGAGGCAGGGGACTGCAAGTTCAAGGTTAGCCTACAGGACTTAGAAAGATGCTGTCCCCAAAACAAGTTTTCTAGAAGAGCTGGAGATGTGACTCAGGGGGAAAGCACTTGCTTTGCATCACAAACCCCTAGGTTCAGATCCTGGGAGCAAAGGAAAAAAAGATTTACCTGGAGACAGAGGCATATTACTTAGCAACCCCTCGTTAAGCTTAGTATTCTCAGAAAAACTTCCAAGGCTCTGGATTCTCTGTGCTTTTCACTGGGTAGAAAAATAGCTGGACAAAATATGTAAATGTTTCCACATCTCTGACCCAGAAGGCAATGCATAAGAAAGATAACTTCCTGGGGCCTGAGAGTTAGCTCAGTGCTTCTGGCGCCTGTCTTGCAAGCAGAAGGACCCAGGTTCGATTCCCCTGTAACCACATACAATATACTGGGTATGGAGACTCACCCCAGCAGCAATCAGCACCACATACCACAGTGCCAGGTGTGGTGGCTCACGCCTGTCATCCCAGCACTTGGGAGGCAGAGGCAGGAGGATTGCTGTGATGTGAGTTTGAGGCTGAGCTCAGGGCCAGCCTGAACTACAAAGCAAGACCCTGTCTCAAAAAAAAGAAAGATAACTTACTGTCATCTGAGCAGGCAGCAAATCCACAGCCATGCCTTCCTTCTCAGTTTTTCCGTCAAAGGAGAACACCGCACCGACAAGGCAGGACTGGAAAGGAAGAGCGTCATGAGAACACTGACGTCAGGGACAGGCTGGCCAGAGTTCCGACTACTACCACACCCACCTGGTCTCCACAGAGGTACCCTGTGCACGAGAGGCTAGCCACGTGAGAAGGGCGACTCAGCCCGACTGCTAGCCCAGCCCTTCCTCTTATCAACCAGACACAGAAGTTCTGTAAATTAACATCCACTGAAGGGCCTACAGCTGCCTCTAAGAAACTGTGCCCCAACCGCAGATAGCTTGGGCCCTTGACAGGTGTAGTGGCCAGCTGCACACCGTCAGTGAAAAGGTTTCCTGGAGTAGCCAGTTTGATTTTAAATACAGTCTGCTGCCCTTAGCTTGTTTGGCTATGAGTCAAAAAAGCATCTATCCGGGCCGGGGAGTCAGCTCAGTGGTTCCGGCGCCTGTCTTGCAAGCGCAAGGACCCGGGTTCGATTCCCAGGTAACCACATAACAATACTGGGTGTGGAGACTCACGCCCAGCAGCAACCAGTACCACATACCACAGTGCCGGGCGTGGTGGCTCACGCCTGTAATCCCAGCACTCGGGAGGCAGAGGCAGGAGGATTGTGATGTGAGTTTGAGGCTGAGCTGAGGGCCAGCCTGAACCACAAAGCGAGACCCTGTCTCAAAAAACCTA
>PVIR01024204.1:0-26181 GCA_004026965.1 Petromus typicus | reverse complement strand
CGAACATCATATGTGATTAGGCCAATGTGGAGCCATTCGCATTTGGAGTCTTGTTAGGCAATTTCACCTTCTTCTATAGCTAAACCAGCTGATGGGCTGTGACATCAGATAATCGGTGCCACTGATGTGTGAAGGTCCTGTAAGAGATGGCAGACAGACTCTAGAAATAGGAATCCCAGAGTCTCTGCATGGGCACAGACAGCACAAATGCCTGTAATAACACAATGCCCATTTGCAGAATGACAGCCCATTCTGTGAGATGACAATAACAAGAACTTCCCAAAGTGTTGCTCTTCATGATTTGGAAGGTGAAAAGAAATAAACTGCATTTTCTCTCTAGATGGAGTTTCCTACAGTTTTTCTGCTTAGGAAGCAATGGATACTTGATGGTAAATTAAAATTCACTTTTTAATAACTGAATTTCAGGTTTAAAAACATCAAAAAGTACCTTGAGTAGCATGGGAAATATGAGTAATTGTATTCTTTATGGCCTTATTTGACCCCACTTCCGTGCTCTCTCAGCTCCTCTACGTCAAGCCAAGCGCTGCCAGAGAAGATAGCTCTTGGGATTTCCATTTTCTCAGCCATCATTCATTCCTCACCCACCTCAATCTAGTCTCTCAAAATCTGCCTGGGAGAAGCTCAACAGTGGTCTCCTAACTGCCAAATCTAATTAACATGCTGGTCTTATTTGGCACTTCCACTGCATTTATAATATTCTATTAACATGATTCTTACTCCTGAGAACTTGACCATTCAATGAAGAACTCTAGCAGAAAATATAAAATCTACTTTAGCTTTGTGGAGAACAAGGGGCAAAAGGCAAAAAGAACTCCTAGCTCTAGCAGGAAACCCACTGGGAGGATAGGAGGTCTGAGGACAAACTTCTCAAGCTAGATTTCTCTGGAGGCAGCGGTCAGTGTGGCAAGTACTATGAGTTTCCAAAGGAAAAAAAAAAATACTCATCAATCAGAACTTAAATTTTGTCTGTTTGCACTCATCTTTGTACTTCTGTTGAATATTTTTACTCATACAATGCAAAAGTAGCAAAGTTTAACTGAAAGTGTCTGTTCTACAAACTTACAAGAGACTAGGACAAGGATGGAGTTGTCTATTACACAAATAATGCATGCGAAAGCTACAGTCTTGTAGTTTTGAAATGTGAAAGTGTCCTGAGACACACGTGATAGTCTACTGTAATGTATCTGTCTCTGAACATGCTTAGGCCTTTCTTCGCCTACTTTCCCTTCCTTTGGGTATGGCTACTTCTCTCCTTTAAGAAGTCCTCCTGCCCCATTCACTGAGGCTTAGCTCCATGACTGGTATTTTCCTTTCTTCCCAACACTAGCACAAAACTGAGGTGATATTTAGAATGAGATGAGCTGAGTCTATCTTGCCTGGCAGACTGTAAAATCATTACCAATGAATGTGATATATCTTCTTTGTCTCAGTGTCTAGCAATGAGTACTCTTCCAATATATTTTTGAAGGAATAGTATTATCATTCAGCTGTAATAGCACTGATTCAAGTTCACAACAGCCTAAAGTAAAAGAAAGCTCAACCTTTGAATTAACTGTAACACAAGTAAAATTACTGAGCTACAATCAGGAACTAAAACAATTAATGCTATACATTTAGAACATGCTAAATCCAGCAAAACTATAAGTTCTAAAATTAGTTTAATGCTACTTGTGCTGAAAGCACAGACATGCAATGTCTTCATTTAGCTTCATAGCAGTGGATTACAAGAACACTATTTGAAAGAATGTCATATTCTTTTATTGAATATTCAATAAAGTAGCACTAAAAATGAAATGCCAGCACCCATAAGACTCACTGTATAGTCCTGTTATTTGTCCTGACTTAGAGTAAAACTATTTTTTAACAATGCTCAGTGCTATGGGAGACAGATCCCTCAACTCCTTCAGAAAATGAACATTCTTTCTTGGCAATATAAGAAATTCCACATTTCATAAAAAGTCCTATCTGCCAGAAACAGGAGAACTAAGTAATACATTTGTTCTTGAGAAAAGCCAATGTCACTAACCCTGGAAAACAGAAGACTGTGAAGACTCAGAAGTAGGAACCTGGGAATAACAAATAAATAAATGCATAAACAAATCAGAAACACTAAGTCCTTCAGCATCTCTAATGGAGCTCACTCCTTAGGCTCTCAGCCTACTGGGCAGGAGTCAGTGGAAAGAGTCCTCTGATTTCTCTGCTTCTTCAAGCTTTTCAACACTACTTCCAAATCATTTCTTCTTTCTTGCTATGTTTCCTGCAGACCCCTAAGTTCTCCTGGGAAAAGAGAAAGACTAACCAGTTGCTACTACTACCTTTTGCCCTGACTTGCATTTCTCCTGAATAATCATGAATGAGACAGTGAGGGAGGGTGGATGAGGGAGGGAAGGGAAATGGGAGGGACAAAGGGAGGGGGAGAAGAAGATGATGATGATGATGATGAAGAAGGAGATAAAGGTGATGAAGGGAGGAAGGGATGAAAGAAGAAGAAAAGAAAAAATGGAAGAGGAGGAAGAGGAGGAAGGGGCAGGAGAAAGGAAGGAAGTATATCAACAAATATGTCAATACACACCAGAAACTATACATATTAGTGCACAGAAATGGATTCCTGCATGTTTTGGACATTACAAAGAAATGGCTGTGATATTTGTAGAATTCTTCATAGCAGAAAAGATTTTCTTCATGTTTCTTCATGCTGCTAGACTTCAAGGTGAGCATACTGAACCCTAACCCAGTATGTCTCTGCGCTCCTGCTGAGTGAATCAGACAGCCAGGAGGTCCTGTCAGTGTGGTAAGGACAGAGCTCTCGCCCTGTCTGCAGACAGTAATCAATCCAATTTTCTCACCTCCTGAAGTTATCTGTCCCCTGCCCCTCCTCCTCGGGAGGCAGAAATGAAGTCCCTTGTGAATCCCAGGCATGATGGATCCTTTAATAACCGACAGTGACAGGGACAAGGCTGATAGCTGGCCAGGAACAAGAAGCAAGCTGCTAGAATCACAGCCCAGCACCACCAGTCTCCTTTGGAGAATAAAACAGCCAATGCCAACAGCTTCATCTTGATTTTTAAAAGAAAATGTTAATTATGGGGGAGGGTGGTGTTTAAATCCATCTGCTTTTTCTTTTCAAACTGGCAGATGATTTAATCAACTTCCTTAACAAGCTGTGAAGAGCTGACCTTTAGAAAGCCTCCTGCGAGCAGGAATATTTAAAAGCAAAGGCTTTCCAAGAACCAACAGAACTAAAAGCTACTCATTCATGTTCTCTGTTCTATGAAATTTGCTACAATCTTGGATCCAGTGTCTGAGCAAAGACCTTAGGAAGAGCGTCCTGTAACTTCTGCTCTCCAGTTGGTGGTGTCACAGTCTCAAAGGCAGGAGTCTTTATTCCCACTTTATAGATGAATCATACACAGGTGAAGCTGAGAGAGGTTAAGTAGATTCACCAGGATGACACAGCTTTTGAGATCCCACTAGGCAGCAGTTGCATATGACTGTAACTCATATGGCCTCTAACGATGCAGCCAGGAGACTGTATATGAATGTATAAAATACACATTTTGTTCATTCCTTTCTCACTGCAGATCCCTTGACCTTCTCACTTAGTCAAACATATCCCCACAGAGAAGTAACCATGTTCTACTGCATACAGTCTCTGTGGCTCCAAACAAAGCTTGGATCCACCAGTTTTAAACAAGCAGACTTCAGGGCCAAGTCCCTCTTTCCATCCTAACCCTCATTGAAATGTGAAAAATTTATGTCATTTCACCATAATACATATAGCTGACAGTTAGCCCTAGATGGGCACTTACTTTTACAGTGCAGCTCCTTCATTTGGACAGATAGGAAAGTCAGACAGACAGACAGTGGCTTGGGCAAGGCCACCTAGTGGGTTAATGACAAGGCTTTGTTCCTCAGCTCCATTCCATTGCTCAGAGGTCACCCAATGGTGCTCCCAAATAATATGTAAAAGCTACCTTGTCCTCTGTCCTAGGACACCAGCATTCACTCTATCATTAGACCTGAGATTCAGCACTAGACTTTATTTTGATGGGAATTTCTGAGCTGGGTGTGGTAGCACATGCCTGTAATCTCACCACTGAGGAAGCAGAGACAGGAAGATCACTGCAAGTCTGAAACTAGTCTGGGTTATGCAGTGAGTTCAAGGCCAATTTGCACTACGAAAATGAGATCCTATATGACAAAATAATAATAAATTAATCAATTAAAGAGAATTTCTGGCATCAGCCACCCAATACAGAAGGGTTTCTCAAAAATCACACAATTAGGAATCTTGTGTTGTGTACGGATAAGTCAATATGGAGCATCTCCTGGGAGGCAGGGGCAGAGCAGGAAAGGGAGGAACACCCAAGTATCCTTATGATATATCCCCAGGCCTGCAACCCAGCTCAGTGAATAGGGTGAGCCCTCTGAAAAGAATTTCTTTTTTCTAGTTCCTGAGGATCAAGCTCAGGACTTTGCATTTGGTGATTTTTTAAAAATATTTTAATCTTTATTGGTACATTACATATATACATCATGATTGCACTCCATAATGGGGATTTGTACCAGTATAAGACACAACTTAATTCTCATTTTTCCCATAGCCCCACCCACCCTACCGCCCCTCCATATACATGAAATTTGTTTCCTTACTTTTTTGTTACAATCTCAACATTTTCCCCCTTCTTCCTGATAAGTTTGAATCATTTCTACTTCAATGGACATACCTTGAGGATATCCCCATAAGTGAAATAAACAGGTCACAGATAGGTACATATCGCATCTTTTCTCTGGTATGAGAAAATAAAGATGTAAATGAGTCCTAGAATTGTATGTTATATATTGTGAAATAGAAAATGCTCAATGTAAAATAGGACTTTGCATTTGCCAGGAAGGTGCAGTGCCATGGAGCTACATCCCCAGTCCTTATATGCAATTTTCCACTGTTATCCCAGCAACAGCCCCAGGACACTCCTGTCAGGCCCCAGGCCCAGTTTTGTCCCTAACCCCAGTCCTCTGCTGGCCTAAGCACTGCGGCACACACGCAGGCAGGGTATTTATTCTTTACCTGTCAGCCCCTCCAGCCTCTGTCCTTGATTGGAGAAAGGTAGAAAATGCAATAAACAGAACATGCTACTAAAGTAGAGGGAGAAGAGAGCAGGTTCTGTGTTGGGGTACAGAAGAAACCATGATCTGGGGACAGAGAAGAGATAAGTCTTGGAAACCACACTGTTCGAGTCTATGAAGGAATGCTTTCAATAAATGAATGTGTGTGTGTGTGTGTGTGCGCGCGCGCGCGTGCTCGTGCATGCGTGCACATGCAAACAACAATGCACTGGAGCTTCTATTAGTAACAGCCTTCATTTTCACATGATCTTCATTTGAAGATGCAAAGACAGACTGAAAATACATAAGACAAAATGCACTGTTACTGAAGGTGTATAGACATTTTTTGTCATTATTCCCTTAACTGTAACAGCTATTTACATAGCACTAACATCACATTGAATATTAAAAATAATCCAGCTATGATTCAGGGTAAATGGGAAATTTACTAGAAATACTTCACCATTTTACATAGGGAGCTTAGTCTGAACAGAGATAAGTATCTGCAGGGGTCCTGGTACCAACCCCCTACCATAACAAGAAACAACTATATCTGTGCCCGTGTGTCTATGCTTTTCTTAAGAGAGCAGTGTATGTGTTCATCTGTGTGTGTGTGTGTGTGTGTGTGTGTGTGTGTGTGTGTGTATGAGACAAAAGTGAGATAAACAGCATTCAGGAAAACTTTCAATTAAATCTAAAGCCATTTTAGATAGAGAAGTACTAACAGTAAGAGAAAAAAATACTTATTTTAAAAGTATGGATGCAAGAAGCCATGCAGTGACTGTAAGTAAGAAGAGTAGGCTACTGATTTGGAGCCCCTGTCTCAGGTCAGCTCCGGAGGGTCACTGAACTGAGTGTGGGAGTCTTGCCAGGGTCTGGCGCATAGGCAGGGCTCCATAAACAATGGAGTCCAGCAATCAGGAACAAGGAAAGATGAGAACATTTGGTCCCTGTTCTTCTCAGATCTGAAGAAAGCAGATATCCACCAGCTTGAAGTTTAAAACTTCTACAATCTTAATATCTCAGAGATTGCCTTATAAACTTTCAGAAACAAAAGCAGTCTGGTACTTCTGTGAAGGCTACAGCAGGCATCAATGGTAGTCTTGAATACACTGAAGAGCCCACTCAGAGCAGACTGTGTCAATGCTTAAGAACTCCAAGGCAGCTAGCAGGAGAAAACCCTTCAGAGAGAACACAGTTCTTAACAATTATTGCTAACTATGCGATAAAAGAGAGAACACTTTCAATTACCAAATGTCAGCTCTAATCCCTACTTACGAGAGTTGGAAATGAAATGATGCAATAATTACACAATCTGCAGGAAAATTGACAAATATATTCCCAATACAAATGATTTATTGAGTCTGCCTGGCTGCAGCCTGGCTTCCCTCCTTAATGGAAGCTGTAAAAACTGTGCCCTGTATTTCGATAATCACAGTGATTTCTTACAAACCACTGATTAAGCAATAGATGAGGCAAGCGTTTTGGAAACACTGAAATGGCTCTGATTGTTGGATATCTCTTCAAAATAATCGTCTCTCTGTGCAGGTGGCCTATTAAAGAATCATATAATGGTATTGAGAGAGGATCTTTTATAACTGAGGCCATTTCAGAGGTGAGAAGAGGTTAAATGTCCTACTGAGGGCATGTGGTAGAGCTGGAATGAAACCCAAATGTCCCACTTTCTAGTCTTTTCTATGACCCCCATAACCTAACTGATTAACAAGGTATAATCAAATGTGGGCCATTAACCTTTATTACTTCCTCTTTGAAAGATAAGCCAATCAATATGGTACCATTACCAAAAAAGTTATCATTTAGTAAATTAATAACTAATAAAACAGAAATAATAAAAAAGCTTATTGGGCATAACATAATGTGGACAAGGAGAGTTGAGTGAGAGTCAGAGGATGTGGATGATGGTATTACCAGGAAGGGGACTCATAGACCACATGGTCTTCTCTAGGGGATCCCTGAAAACCTCTGGATCCCCTTAGTAATAAGAGAAAAGTCACCTAGACACGCAGATGGTTGTGAAGCTGAGGCTACAATAAAAAGAGACTAAGAAGGCAGGAAAAAGTAGAAATAGAAAAGCAACATGGAGAAAAATATTTGGAGTAAATTATGAGATGTTTAGCGGTTAATAAAACATTTAAACTTACACATCATTGTGAGTTTGCTAACTGTCAATAGTAACCCTAAAGCATCATTTTTATAACCCTATTTCCATTCCAGGTAAATAGTTGAGACTCCATGAAAGTGGAATAAACTATTTAGGGTGAAAAATTCTTTGAAAATCTAATGAAATCTGAGGATTCACTCCTCAAATGACTTCACAACTCTACACATACCTGGAGTTCTGGACATGATTTCAGGGTGTTAAAAGAATGCAGCTGGAATCCAACATTTTTGTATAACCTCTCAGCTTCCATTGTGTTGCCCTGTACAATTCTTAAATACATCCATAATCAGCAAGCTCTCTGGACTCTGCTCCTGAAACACAAGTAACTCTGCTGTGTTCATCAATGAGTGTGCATGTGTACATGGGAACATGTATGTATCTGCACATGGCACAGTGTCCAGGCATAATCTTTTGGAGGATCGGTTTCCTTATTTTGAATATGAGGATACTAATACTGCCTTGTGCAGTCTGCAGAGTGTGAAGAAAT
Organism: Petromus typicus; assembly: GCA_004026965.1. NCBI lineage: Eukaryota > Metazoa > Chordata > Mammalia > Rodentia > Petromuridae > Petromus > Petromus typicus. The sequence goes on along the minus strand of PVIR01024204.1, from coordinate 18,385 downwards.
TAAAGTGAGATCATAGATGGAAACATCCTTTTACAACTTTATAAAGGATCACCATAAAAGCTGGTGACATTACCATTATTAATGTTACCATAATTGCATGTAACAGTTCTAAGAAAAGAATCTTGCAAAAACCTAGACCTTTCTAGAAGTCTAGGTCAAAAAGTTTTTCACTTATAAAATAAAGGTTCATAACTGTTTAGTCATATTAATCCAATTGGTAACACCTTCTGCACCAAAGAGAAGATGAAGTCCATCATATGAGTGCATCAGATGAATGTAAAGGGCTCTGTGTCTTGTGGGGCTGACACTGGCTGGGTTTACTGAAGTTCAGTCTCCAGAAACTGATGGGTACTGCAGATGGTAAATGTTGTGAATACTCCTGGTGGCGCCAGGTACAGGTGAAACATGATGTCGGGTACTCCCCCAAAATAATAAAATGTGTACATATATACAAAAGTTGATCCACATTCCATATAGTTAAGATCCTGGTTGGAAAGTCAAGGTATAACACAAGGTATTTAGTGTTTCATTAACTCAGCAAAGGCACTTTGTTGACTAAAGGAAAAATACCACAAATAAGTATTTATGGTGGTCCAAAGAAAGACTTACCCAATCCTGTTATCAGTGCCCCAAAAATGCACATGGGGACAGAGAGACACTGTTGCTGAAGTATTTAAAAAGCAAAGAGAGAAAAAAAAAGTATATTCATTCTATTTTACAGACGGCTTCTCCTTCCTCTCCCCTTAGTCCAGGCGAAATTTAATTATTTCAGAAGGATAATTTGCTAATTCCTTAAGACCTTCAGCCATCAGGTGCTATGGGGAAGATAAGTGCTGTGACTACTGTATCTATTTCGGTGCTGTGGGTAACACACCATTAGATTAAATCCACGCAATACTCATTTCCTGCCACCAATTTATGTTCTATTAATTCTTTCTTTAAATCTACTAATCACCTCTTCGTTTGCCTCAGCACTGTTATAATCTAATATGTACAACCAGAGTTGGGGTTTAATTGTTTCTTGAGTGAGCAGAAATCCAATATTTGTAAAATCCATCCATTTAAATGAAACCCCAGCCAGACTCTGCTGCTCTCTCAGCCTCCTCAGTGATGGCTTTGGTTTCGCTCCCGCAGAGCCTCGCTGCTCCACAACACTGATTCCATTAGCCGGGAGAAGGCCACAGCCACCCAGGGACTGCCCTCCTGTGGCCTTGCATACCCACCAGTCCTGGCCTCACTGTTCTCGCTCTTGGATGAAAGAATTAAATGTGGCAGGAAAAACATTAGTGTATGAGCATCCACAGCCTGTTTGCCTTGCCATCCACTAAGGAGAGCCTACTTTTGCTTTCTTGGATCAAGAAGCAAGAGTCTAGCTGGGTATGCACTAAATTAAAGACCAACAGGAAAGAAAGTGAAGAGGATGAGAAAGCACAGAAGTCTATGTGACCTGAAAGAGACATTTGAATAGGGAACAGTAGGGAATGAAATGGGGCTGTGTGTAAAAGCCTGAGCAAGAGAAGGATTTTGAAAATCTGGCTCTGTGCAGTGCAGCTAATCCCTCTTTGCCATTTCCTCAAGAATGAAACAAGGTTTTAAATTGCTTTCAAGGATTATTAGGTGCCAAAGCAGAATTTCTTTGTATCAAATTCTGCAAAAAGGACAGGTCCAAGAATGGCTTGTATCATAGGTTCTGGGAAGGACAGTGGCCACAACTACTTCACAACCTAGGATTGGCATAGAGCAGTATTTGTGCTTCATAGTTCCTCATCACAGGTAGGCTGCCACAGAATGATGTCATCTTTGTGTGTGTGTCTGGGTCGTTCTGATGAACTAGTGAGCTCAAACAACAAATCCAAAATAATTAAGCTGGACTATTCAAGAGACCCTAGAATTATCTCTTTACATTATTTCCCTGAAAAGAGCATTTCTCTTCTCTAACCACCTCTCCCTTCTCATTCTTACCAAAATAGCATCTGTGCATTTATCCCACAGTATCATCTCTGGAAAACTCCCCTGCATGGTCATCATTCTTCTTTAAAATCAGCTCACTTTATGTGGTGGTGAGGTCACTTCGGTGCATAGTAATAATTTTCTCTCTCTTAAAGCTGGCAGGCTGATTATCTTTTGTTATGACTTATGTCATGTACTTATTAATTTATTGGAAAATAATTGCCTTAGGTGGAAGGCATCAAGGATCAGACACAGGGAAATGCAAACTCTAGGAATGTTCTACAGAAAATTCCAAATAGTGTCAATACAACTTAGCAACTAGTTGAACAGGACACTCAGGAAGGTTCCCTTTCCCCTTACTACCCATGACAGAACAATAGTCTTTCAAATGTCTATCCAAGTCTTTGTCCCCAGTCCATGTGAATATGTTATTTAACATGGCCAAGGGGAACTGAGATTGCAAAAAGAATTAAGGTGGCTAATAAACTCAAAATGGGAGCTGAATTTGGATTTTCTCAGTGTACCCAGCATAATCACTGGCTTCATAGAAGTAGAAGAGGAAGGCAGAAGAATGAGATCTAGATAGTTGGCAGCAGGATAACTATTCACCTCATGTTGCTGTCTTTGAAGATGAAACAAGAAGGACATGAGCAAAACAATGCAGGCTGACTCCAGGGGATAGAAACAGCAAGGAAGCTGACCTTCCCCTAGAGTCCAGGAGGAACTGAACTCTGATGACACTTTTTTTTACCCAGTGGATCCCATTTAGAACTTTTGCACTCCAGAACTGTAAACTAGCAAATTTGCAGAGCTTATGCCACAAAGTTTGTGGCCATCCAAGACAGAAGCCAGAGAAAGAAGTATAGCACTCTAGAAGCCATGGCCTGGTGCTTTTACCTCCTAAAATCCCATCCCAACACATAATAAGTCTCCTCATCAACAGCTTGGAGCTAGAGGAAATTCTATCTACATTTTACAGGAAAACGTTGTCATCCAACTGGAGCTAGCAGATCTCAGTGGAGTCAATAATACTTCATGGTTTCAAAGGACTCTGGTGGCAAGGCTGGCAGCCTAATGGCTACTGTTGCCACAAGAAAATAAATTCTAGCTCCAAACAGTCCACTTTCTAATGACTACTTGGGATTGCTCATACTGATAAATCAGATTCAGTTTGTCATATATGCTGATGGTCAAATAAGAGCCACTGGTTTCAGATTTTAGGTGTGCAGGATACCACATTATTTATTCATTTTCTAAGTCTGAAATTCCTGTTTGTGATCTGGTCTGGAAAACAATCCATTTTAACAGAAGCCTGTACATTGCCCAAATGGGCCAGGGCAAGATATTTCCTCAATGAAGAGCTTAGGAAGTAATATCTAAGTATGTTTTGAGGGATTCCAAATCAGTGTAGCACACTGCTTTAAAAATCCATGACCAAGCCTGCTATGTAAGAAAATACATAGAAACACTCCTGGAATTTCTTCCTCAAAGTTACCTAATTTATACTGAAGTTATACACATACACACACACACACACACACACACACACACACACACACACACACAAATACACTTCAGAAAATAGAGACTGGTGGCCAGCATGGTGGTGCATGTCTGTAATCACAGCATTTGGGAGGCTGAGGCAGAAGCATTGCTGTGAGATTGAGGCCATCCTCGACTACATAGCAAGGCCTTATCACAAAAAAACAGGGACTGATACAATAAAGCCTAGATAATATCACTTATGTATAATATTCAAAACTTTAAAAGGATGTTAAAAATGTATTTTATTAAATAAGTCCCAAATGTGTAAATATCATATCTTTTCTCTGGTATGAGAAGATGAAGATGTAAATGAATTCTAGTATTTATAGTAGATATAGTGAAATAGAAAATATTTAAAAGGAAATATAGTGCAGGAGTAAATAATGAGGGGAAAAATAATGTGATGGTAATAAAAAACAAACAAATCTTATGTATATAGCAAACTCACAATGATGTGTAAGTTCAAATGTTTTATTAACCTCTAAACATCTCATAACTTGTATATAGGGGTGGGGGATTGTAGGGTGGGTGGGAGAATTGGTAAAAAATCAGAATTAAGTCATGTCATATACTAGTACAAATTCTCAATGTTGAATGCAATGATGATGTGTATGTATAATGTACCAATAAAAATTTGAATTTAAAAATGTATTTTATTATCTTCTCTTGGTAGGAGTATAACTATCTATCTGTTTTTCTAAGCCACTTGTAACTTTTATCATATACCCTTTTCTTAATTATTGATAATTTCCCCTTTCGCTCTCAAAACCCTGCCTAGTAGATGACAAATTGTCTTATTTATGTTTCTCATCACTGAGATAAAACAACTATCACCTAATATTAAAAGAGAAAGGGTTTATTATAGTTCACAATTTGTCAAGATTTCAGTTCATAGTTAACTAGATCCAAAGCAGGGGGCAGTGAAGAAGATAAACAGTTCATGGTGGGCAGAAAGAGGCAAGGTAGGCAGCCAGCATGCAGCAAGCTAAAAAAAGTGACAACCAGTGACACTCTTTCTGTCCCCTATATTTTACCCAGCCACCCACCCTTAGGGCAAGTAGCACTGACACCCAGGGTGGGGCAGCCTTAATCCTCACATTGCACCACAAGTCAACCCCAGCATCACATCTTTCCTCCCAGCATCACACACCCTAGATCCACTCACCTCCTAAAAGCCTAACTTTGACCATATGAGACTTTTGGGGACATCTGGACACAAGCCATCACATGAACTATATAGGTACTGTATATGTAAGACTTGATCATGCTTTTCTCATATCCTTTCTTAAGTCATACTGTATCAAGGAATCCTTTTTCTCAATCTAGTCCCTGCAGTTTCACTGGACTTGATAAGGTAAGGGTAGGAAAACAGCGAAAAGATTTTATCTGAAAAGCAGGTGTCATAAAGCTATGTATCTTTGTGATAAAACATAACTAAGTGGCAAAGCTATGCTGAGTAGAGTGTGAGTGTGTGTGTGTCTGTGTGTGTGTTTGTATAATAAACCAAGTCCCAGTCCTCAATTTTCCAAACCCCCAAGCCAAAGCTATGAACCTTATTGTCAGCTGCTTGAAGATAAAGGAAATTCTTTCTCTGTATTAGAAAGAAGTATAGCATATTTTCCCAGAAAACCATTCTTGTTCAAACTAGCAGATCTCTGTGGGGTCAATCATAGAGAGATATAGATACATCTTTATATTTAAATTATCTATGGTCATGCACCACATAAAAATGTTTTGCTCAGCACTCACCACTCACCTCATCATGAGCCAAAGAGTAAAAGGGAGAAAGAAGAAGGAACCAGGGTAGCTCTTTAAGGTTTTGCCACAGTGACCTAAAGGCCTCCCACCAGGACTATTCACTGAAAAGATCTACCACATACCAGTCTCATCACCCTGAACATCAGGCTTCAGCATATGGGCTTTGGGACATAGTATATAAGTAGACTAATCTAGAATGAAAATGGCTGTACACACGCTCAGCAGATACCTGAGACAGACCTGTGTTCTCACCTCTGGAGAGTCTTAAGTGGCTACGCAAGTAGGGAACTAACATGGAACTAGAAACTACCTGGATGGATGCTGGAAGTGTGCACAAACTTCAAGTCAGAGCCTTTCAGACACTGAGAAAACTGTCTCTATTCATTTAAGGAAACCTCTAAACAATCACTAGCTAATCATCAATATGACCAAGTACACACATCAATGATCATGCATAATAAAATATGTAGACATTAAACAACCAATTTTGTGAAGTCACCAAACAGTAACAAATAACCACCAAAAAAGGTCAAGAAAAATATTATTTCCAGAATCACATTATGCATATTTAAAATATCTGGGTTCTAACAAAAAATTATCTCTCAGGCAAACAAACAACAAAGAGTGACCCTAAGAAAAAATTCATATTTATAATAACATCAAAGAATAAAATATTTAGGAATAAATTTAAGTACATGAACAAGACAGTGCTGAAAACGGTGCAAGTAACTGAAAAGATACCCCACTGTTGGATTGAAGGAATTAATGTTATTAAAATATCTGTACTAACTCTTATGGTTTACATCTAGATTGTGCCCTAGAAAGCTCATGAGTTAAGAAATGAGGTTCTTGGATGATGGTGGATTATATGGTGCTACTGCTGACTTGTTATTTAGAGGTGGAGCTGGTTGGAGGTGGATCATTAGTGGCATCACCTGGAAGGGGATATTCTTGTCCCAGGCTCTCCCCTTCTCTCTCTCTGTTCTGGTTCTGGTTCTAGTCTCTGCATTGACTATCTTTTTCTTTGGCATACCGTCTGCCATCTTTTCTTCCTTGGAGCCAGCTTACCATGATTGGGAACTGTGAGGTAAAATAAACCTCGGCTCCTTTAAATTGTGTGTTGGGTATTATATGCCAGGAGCAGGAAAGTGACTCAGACACTTGCCAAAGCCATCTACAGATTGAATGCAACCACTATTCAAACTTCAGAGCCATCCTTTACAGAAATAGAAAATAATCTTGAAATTCATATAGAGACACAAAAGACCTTGTATAGTCAAACACATCTTGAGCCAAAAGGATAAAGCTGACTACATCACACTACCTGATTTCAAAATATATTAGAAAGCTACAATAATCAAAACACATGTTTCTAGGATAAAAATAGGCACATTGACAACAGCCTAGGATAAAGAGCAAGAAACAAACCAACACATTTATTGTCGTCTGATTTTCAACAGTGTCAAGAACACTGAGAAAAATTCACTCTCTTAAGTAAATGACGTTGGGAAAACTGGCCATCAATATATGGAAACTGAACCCTTATCTCACCATTTATACACAAATTAACTCAAAATATATTAACAACTTTAATGTTAGACATTAAACTGTAAAACTACTAGAAAGAAACAGGTAAAAATCTATATGACATTGATTTGGGCAATAATTTGTTGGATATGACCCTGAAAATAGAGGCAACGAAAACAAAAACAGACAAATCAAATTGCATCAAACCAAAATCCTTCTGTAGGGACAAGAAAACAATCAGAAAAGTGAAGAGACAACCCAAAAATTGGGAGAAAATACATCCAAATCATGTATCAAACAAAAAGGTAATCTTCATGATGTAGGTGGCATTCAAACTATTCAATGGCAAGAGCACAAGTAACTTTACCTTTAAAAGAATAGAAATTTCTCAAAAGAAGACATAAAATGTGAACACATATATGAAAATTTTCAGTAACCATTTAATCACTTTATCAAAAAGATGAAAGAAAGATAAGGGCTGAAGATTTAGCTCAGGAGCAACCACATCTGCCTCAAAAGCACAAGCTCCCAAGTTTGATCCCCCCCCATAACAAAAAAAAAAATAGATGAAACATAATAAGTGTCAGTAAGAATGTGGAGATAGAAAACACTTGTATAATACTGACAGGAATATAAATTAATATAGCCGTCTTGGAAAAAGTATAGAAATTCCGCAAAATCTAAAAATAACCATATGATACAGAAAACACACTTCTAGTATATCTAAAGGAATTTAATTCTATATGTTGAAGAGATGTCTGCATGTTGAAGTTCATGACAGCAGTTTTCACAAAGAAGATATAGACATAACTTCACATTGATAGATGAATGGCTTTCTTAAAATGTTATATAATATATATGGGTGTATATATATATATGTGTATATATATGTATATATATGTGTATATATATATACATATATATACACACACATATATAATGAAATACTAACCACATTAAAGAAAGTGAATTTATGTCATTTTCCACATTATGAATAAATGTAGACAACAGTATGATGAACAGAACAAGCCAAGCACAAGAAAATAAATACTACCTAACCTCACCTATATGTGGAATCTAAACATGCCCAGCATAAAAGTAGAAAGATGATGAAAATGGGAAAAGATGATTTAGAGTTGGAGGGAGGGAAGTAGGTGGGAAGGGGAATAAAATTGAATCAAGATATGTCATGTACATATAGCTATTCTCCATAAAAACTTCATGTATTTCACAGATACACTATAGTAATAAAATTTTAAAAATTAAAAAAAGACAGTGGTAGCCACTAAAAGCTAGAGATGTGAAAGTAGGTGGGTAAAGAGGAACTGTTTGCTGAAGAATACAAAATTTAAGATAGACAGGAGGGACAAATTCTAAAAATCTATTACACAGCAAAGTATAAATCTAACAACTGAAATCAGTATATCAAAGAGGTAGCTATAGTTAATAACAAGGTATTATATACTTCTAATTTCTAAAAGAGTAACTTTAAATGTCACCACAAAAACTAATATGTGAAGTTATAGATATTAATACTGGACTGATTATCTCATTCAATGCATGCATGTATTGAAATTTCTCATTTTATGGCATAAATATATAGAGTTTTCATTTTAAAATAAAAAGAAAAATTACATTACAAAGTAAGCACGGCCCATTTGCAGCACACACACACACACACACACACACACACACACACACACACAGGGTCAATAGATATTATCCTGAAAAAAGTCTAAACTTTCAAGTTAATTGACAAATATTCTTCATTATTTATTATTTTAAATATGTTCAAAGAACTATAAAAAACCACATCTAAAGGATTAATGGAAAGTATGAAGAAAATATTTCACCAAATAAAAAGTATCAGTAACAAATTATTTTTTAAAAAACAGAACCAAATAGATATTCTGACACTGGAAATCACTATATCTGAAATGAAACACGATTCATCAGACAGACTCAATGGAAGCCTTCCCAGGCAAAGTCGGTGACCACAAAGGATTCAATGACATTATCCAGTATGCTTAGGGATGAAAATGTAGGAGCAGGAGAAGAACAATGATATAGGAGCAGGAGAAAAACAATGACACACCACAGAGCTGAAGGATACTATTAAATGTGCCAACACACTTATGGTTCTAGAGGAAGCAGATGAAAATGGCAGAAAGAATATTTGAAGAAATAGTAGCTGAAAACTTTTGAACTTGATGAAAAACATTAATCATATATCCACAAAGTTCATCACCTCCAAGTAAAATGAACACAGAGATATTCATACCTAGACACACTATAATCAAACTGTCAAAGTTATGATAAAAATAATAGTCTAGAACAGCAGCACACACAAGGGAACTTGAGATCAACAGCTGATTTCTCACCGGAAACTCTTATAGTCAGAAGACAGTAGAATGACATGCTTATATTCATTTATATTTGAATGGATTTCCATTTCTAATAGCATCAAAAAAATTCATATGTAGGAATTAACCATAATTGCAAAACTGATGCACTGGAGTACATAAATTGATAACAAATATTATTTTTTTATTTTTTTTTATTTTTTTAGGTTTTTTGAGACAGGGTCTTGCTTTGTGGTTCAGGCTGGCCCTGAGCTCAGCCTCAAGCTCACATCACAATCCTCTTGCCTCTGCCTCCCGAGTGCTGGGATTACAGGCGTGAGCCACCACGCCCGGCACTGTGGTATGTGGTACTGGTTGCTGCTGGGTGTGGGTCTCCACACCCAGTATTGTTATGTGGTTACCGGGGAATTGAACTGGGCCCTTGCACTTGCAAGACAGGCGCCGGAACCACTGAGCTAACTCCCTGGCCCAACAAATATTATTTTTAAAAATAGTGTCCAGTTTGGCAGGGAGGCACTTAGAGTCACACTACTTAAACAAAGAAAAACTAAACAAAGGGAAAAACCAGCATGCTTCTTAAAAATGTCAAGGAAATTAGGTTGGTCTCAGGATAAACTACAGCCCTCATAATTGGAGAGACAGGTGTGGCCTACCAGAGAACTGACCTTACCAAAGAAGAGAAATCTACAAGAATAAGCCTCACTAGAATCAGTGAGGTGTTGGAAAACCTCAGATGTAACTGACAAATGGCTGGATGCTCAATGGAGACAACTTGAGTGTTTTAAAACAAGCAAGCAAACAAACAAAATCTCCAGCAAGACTCAGTCCTTAGGGAGTGCTACACTTTTGTGAGTTGTTTTCCTTCCAAAAGCATTACCAGGCCCTCAAATGAATATCTGAGAAATGTCCGCTTAAGCTTCTAGCATGAGAAGAGCAAAAGGAATTTCCTACAAAATATGCCAACGAAACTTAACAATGTGTCCCATGGACGAGACTATTTTACCACAGTCTAACTTTCTGGGGTCTTATCAGAGCCTAACTTGCCAGGGGGATGAGAAATACTTAACTTTTGTCTTCACTATCCTTCCACATGGGAAAAAAAAATATTCAATTTCGGTTCCTTGTGGTCACCCTATCCTCAGAGTGTACAGCAGGAGGAAGGAAATAAGAAACACTGGGAAGGATGATAGGTACAAGCTCACTGGGAAGGCTGACACTGAATCACAGGACTGCAGAGCAATACTCCCAACACATCACCACTGCACTACTAAAGGAGATAGCTGTGAAAGGATTGTTGTGTACAATACACACAAAAAAAAGTTCTCTAAAACCCAACAAAATGAAAATAAATAACCTGATTTTTAAAATGGCAAAAGAAACAGATACATCATAAAGATACGTAAATGAGAAATAAACACCTGAAAAGATGTTCCACATCATATGTTATTACAGGTACATATGTATCAGAATGGCTCACATCCAAAATACAGTCAACACCAAATACTGTCAAAGACATAGAAGAATAAAAATCCTCCATTCATGTTTGGTGAGAATACAAATGGTGCAGCTACTTCAACAGACAGATTAACAGTTTCTTACAAAATAAAAGCACAAGATTTTTATATGATCCAGCAATTATATGATTTGTTTTTGCTCCCTCAAAATTGAAAGTTTATATCTGCAAAAATTGCCTGTGATTTTCATAGCATTGTTATTCATAACTGTCCAAACTTGGAGGCAGCCAAGATATCCTTCATCAGATAAACAGATAAATAGTAATATAGCTAAGCAATAGAATATCATGCAGAACTACAAGGAAATGAGCATCAGGCCATGAGATTCATGGAGGAAGCTAATGAATATTGCTAAGTGAAAGAAGCCAATCAGAAAAGGCCATATACTGTATGATTCCAACTGCATGACATGGTGGAATGGCCAAAACTATGGAGATAGTAAAGGGTTTAGTGATTGACAGGGATTTGAGAAAGGGAAGGACAGACAGGGTACAAAGAATGGGGTGGGGGTGCAATTATTCTGTAGGATGCTATAATGATGGTTTCTTATCACTATACTTTTGTCAAAATTCTTAGAATGCACAGCACCAAGAGTAAGCCTAATACAAGCTATATTAGGGGGATAATAAGGATGTTATTAATGATAGCAAAGTACTAGTCTTGGTTGTCAATAACTGAAAATGTGTATGTATGGAGACAATTTTTACAATAAATTCTCCAAATGAATCTCTCTAAATAAACTTCATAGGTTTATCTGCAGGTACAACATATTTATTAAAGACATCTCTGCAGGTATAACATAATATTTATTAAAGACCAACCTAATTTTTTGAAGAATGTGACGACCTAAACGTAACATTCACACAGAAATGCAAGACATCCAGAATTACCAAAACTATCTTTAAAAAATGCAGATTTGAAGAAATCCTACTTCCAAATTTCAACCTGAAACTACAGTAACTGAGACTACTTGATAGTCCATAATGATGGGCGTATAGATTAAAGAAATAAAATTCAGAATAAAAAAAAAAAACATGTGAGACTGGGGATTTAGTTCAGTGGTTCCAGTATCTACCTAGAAGAGCAAGTTCCCAAGTTCTATCTCTGGTACCACACACCACAGGGCCAGGTGTGGTGGCTCATGCCTGTAAGCCCAGCACTCAGGAGGCAGAGGCAGAAGGATTGCTCTGAGGCTACCCAGGGCTACACAGCGAGTTCAGGGCCAGCCTGAACTACAAAGGGAGACCTCATCTCAAAATAAAAAAATGAATACATTAATATGCAATTGATTTTCAATAAATATTTCAAAACTTCAATGGGAAAAATAATCTTTAACAACTAAAGCTAGAATTTAGGACTATTAACATTGAAATTAGATCTTCCCTACACTGCAATATCTATGAAAATTATATACATATCATTTAGAAAAATTAGCTAGGTCAATGATCTAAACCTAAGTACTAAAACTGTAAAACACTTAGAAGAAAATAGGAGAAAATATTCATTACCTTTGGATTAGACAACTTTTTTTATTTGAAAATAAAACCAAAAGCAAAGACAAGAGAAAATAAACTGGTATCATAAAAATTAAACATTATTGTTCTCAAAGGACTCTGTTAAAAAGGGAAACACAACCCATCAAATGGAAAAAAATATTTTCAAATCACATTCCTGATAAAAGTCTGGCAGTTAAAGTATGTAAAGCACTAATATGACTCAACAATAAAAAGATAAACTATTTAAAATTGAGCAAAGGATTTGAATAGTCATTTCTCCAAAAGAGATATTAAAGTGGCTAAGGAGCACATAAAAAGATGCTCAACATAATTAGTAACTATAAAAATGCAAATAAAATCACAAGATGCCCTCATTGGTAGTGTACACTGATAATCCAAACACCCTGCGAAGGAAGTGGAGGCAAGACAATCACAAGTTCAAGCCTGGCCTCAGTAATCTAGCAACTTAGTGAGACCCTGTCTCAAAGTACAAAATAAATAAATGAAAATGACTTGGGATGTAGCACAATGAGAAGGTTCTGAGTTCAATTCATAGTTCCAACAAAGAAAATCATAATAACATGCCAATTTACATCTACTAGAATGGTAATAATAAAAAAGGTGTCATAACAAATGCTGGCAGTGAAGTGGAAAGTTTGGAATAATTAGCACTGCTGGTGGAGATGCAAAATAATCCTGCCACAATGGAAAATGTGGTAACTCTTCAAAAAGTTACAGAACCGCTATATGATACGCCAATTTTTCCAGTAGGTGTGCATCCAAGAGAAGTAAAAGCATATGTCCACGGTACTCTTCACAACAGAAAAGAATGGAAAAACCCAAGCCCATCAATGGGAGGCATAAAATGTACTCTATCTATACAATGTAATACTATTCACCTCTTAAAAAGAAAAGGGTACCTATTCTTGCTACAGAAAGAATGACTGTTAAAAATATTGTACTAAGTGAAAGAAGTTAGTTACCAAAAATCACCTACTTATATGCTCCTATTTATGTAAATTGTCTATAATAAGTAAATCTATAAAGACAAAATCTACATTGGTGTTTGACAAGGGGCTGTGGATGGAAAAGAATGAAGGTTTCTTTGACAGTTGCAAGAAGGTGATAGCTGCAAAACTGTGTGAATATACTGAAATACATTTGTTAAAGGATGGATTTTATCATTTATGAATTATATATCATTTTATCTTTTGGAAATAGGAAGAGGACCAAGAGATGCAGTGTGGAACAGAGAGGTAGAGAACAGGACATAAAAAGAATTGAGATTTCCTACATACAGGTACCAACTGCCCACAACAAATGTAATCATGATGCATTGTACAAATGTACTAGTAAACATAAAAGGTAGAAAACAGAGAACTAAAAGAGATGGAAGTGTAATTCAGTGGGAGAGCACTTAAGTAGCCTGTGCAAGGTCCTAGTTCCACTCACCCCTGCACTGCATAAAAATCAAGAAATAAGAATAATAGTGGCATTTCTCTTAAGTAGTTATTGTTAAGATTACAAATGAGGAAAGACAGAGTAATTAATCTTACAGGGCTTGATGGTGGTGGTGATGGTGGTGTCATTTAGGGGAAATATTTTGTATTTATGGGATTAAAGCCTAAATTTGAAACCCTAATTTGCCCCAATCGGTTTCCCCATAGTCCTTTTTCACTGTCCCTAGTCTTCATGGATGCAGATCTGAAAACCCTCATTTCTGCTCACTCCAAACACCACACCTTCGCTCAGCACTCTACTGCACCCTTTTCTGCTTGGCTTGCAAAGGAAGGGTGTCCTAAAATAGGTCCTCTAGCTGCTTCTTCTAACACGCAGCACAAGTGCAGAGACCGGCTCAACACCACCCACACAGCCAAACAGAACCCTCAGACAGTCGTGTGTAGAAAAGGGATAATTTTGGAAACCAAGAGCCTAAGCCATCAGTTTAATAAAATAAGAACAGATTTTTTGGTTTGCACCCATTTGCAATGTTACCACTCACAAACAAGCTTCTCAGAGAGGGTGATTCATCAGTCAGCCATCTCATGAGAGCAGTGAAGAAACAAATCACCATGGGCTCACATCATAAAAATGGAAATCGAGGAGGTTGTTCATTAATGCAGATTAGTTTTAAGCTTGAAATGGCTTTGCTCTGCTGAGATTAATATACACACAAGAAATTCTCGGTGGGCCTTGGATCCTAATAATATATAGTCCTTATTTCCTAGCTGACTAATGAACCTTCACGCTCAAAGAGGGGCAACTTTTGACCCTCGGCATTCAGATTAGACTTCGCAGATGGGCGGAAATCAGAGCTGCCTGGGACAGGGCGCCCTTCGGGCTGCCTCCCCACTATGCACCTGTCTGCTTCTTCTTTGCTGGCCCCGTCCCCGAGGTAGTTAGAGACTGCTACAAGTGATCTGTCCCTTTCCCAAAAGGTGAGTGACTTTGGACTCTGGTCCCTGATAGCTCAAGCAAATGAGCAACAAGTAATTTAATGACCTAATTAATAAAAATAGTTAATGATGGAAGCTGACAATGTGTTTGACCCTTTTGGGATCAGAATAGAAATGTGTTAAATCCCATAATCTGAAGGGTTGAGTAGTGGGAGATTTTCAGACTTTGAGAGAAAAACATAATGGACTTTTCCCTCCTCTTTTTATTAATGAGAGGAGCTTTTCAAATGCTTTAAGTCACATCAGGCAGCCAATACCTATTGCAATCCTATTACAGCAGATTTCCACATCCAACCTAGCCATGGATTATAACTGCACAGGCATTTCTCATCATCTCTCTTCTTTTATTTCACTTTTCTCCCCTGTTCTCCTTTCTCCTCTTCTTCTACTTCTTCTCCATCTACATCTTCTTCTCCTTCCCCTTCTCCTCCTTCTCCTCTTTTTCTCTCTCTCTCTCCCTGTGTGTGTCTCTCTCTCCCTGTCTCTCTTTCTCTCTCTCTCTCTCTCTCTCTCTCTCTCTCTCTCTCTCTCTTTCTCTATCTGTCTGTCTCTATCTCTCTCATTCATTCTCTTTTTCCCTCATCACCCTCCTGGTCACAATTCCCCCCACCCCAATATGCCACTGTGCTTTCTTTCTCCATGGAATTTGTGATGAAAATACAAATATTGCACAAAAAAGAAGAGATGTGTCATTATAACAACAACCACCACAACAAAGGCCATCATTTGTAAGTATCTCTTAAATAGCAAGCCCTGAAATTATGGTCTCCAAGTTTTCTTAATGAATCTTTGTACAAATAATTTTAAATACACTTTTAATACATATGTACTTATTTATAAATCATATATACAAATACCAAACACTGTATTAAGTGCCACATTAAACATTAAAAATGAAAGGACAAGAGCAAAACAGGAATCAGCAAATGTATTGGAGGCACTAGATAGTAAATATCTTAGGTTTTGCAGGCCATATGGTCTTTGTCACCACTACTTAACTCTGCACTGTAGCATAAAATCACATCCATTGACTATGTAAACAAAGGGATGTGGCTGTGTTCCAATACAATCTTGTTTACAAAAACAGAGGGTAGGCTGGATTTGGCCAATGGACCACAGTTTGTGAATCAAAACATAAATACAACTAAACTTCTTAAGTAATTTTTCCATACCAACTTGGAGAGTAAGAAGACATATAATTCAGGACTTTCTTAATTCACCAAGTGTTGGTTGCTGCTATATAATATAATTTTCTCTATTATTTCTATATACTTAAATCCTATAAAACATAGGTATGCTGACATACATATGTTAAACTGTAAACTGAACTCACTTCTAAATATGTAATGTACCCCACAAATTATACTACTCCACAAGTTATATTTCTCAACAACTCAATGATTTAAATTACTAGTTCTGCAAAATGTAAAATTACTCTTTATTGTGGGTTGTGGAAAATAATCAAAGATATAAACATTGAATTAGAAAATAGTTAATGAAAATATTATATTTTGAGCACTGGGCTAAGTGTTTTTACATGAAATATGGTCCCTTGTTTAATTTGATTTTTTTATTAGTACATGTGTCCATTCATGGTACAAGGACATGGCAAAGAATGCTGCTCAACTCAAGACAGCCAGGAATATAGAGAGGATCCAGGGACAAGAATATATCTCTCTAGATCATAACCCAGAAATCCATAGCCTCCAACCATGCCTTGCCTTCTAACACTGAACTATGAATTCGTCAATGTATTTATGAGTACTGCACTCACCTTATCCAATCCTCTTCTTAAAATTTCACCTCTGAGCACATAAGACTTTAGGAATAAATTTTATACTTAAGCTACAACATTCCACCTCTGACTCCTAAGGTCTCATGTTCATCTCATTATACTAAAGGTGTTAGTTTATCTGTAAGAATTGCCAGTCATAGCAGTTTTAATAGTAGTGAGAAATCCAAGTTCTCAGTATCCTTTGAGACTCAAGGTAAACACTTAACTGTGATCCCTAAAATAAAACCAAATAGCAACAGGACAAATATTAAATTCTGTAGTTCCCTGCTTTGCATTCAGGGTGAGTTCTGGTAAGATATGAGCTTCAAAGGGGTTTGGTAGCCTGACCTTTTAGCCCCGGTAGCTGTGGCCCGCACAGCCTCTCTCCCAGCTGAATCTGCTCACTGTCTGTAGTTTTCCTCAACAGACATTTAGTTTTTGGCACCTGCAGTGTTTTGGAGTCTTCCCACCACTGTGGCTTTTTTTTTTTTTTTTTTTTTTTTTTTTTTTTTTTTTTTTTTTTACATCTTTTCACACTATCCTCTCAGGGGCACTCCTTCTACCCTTCCAGATATTTCTCTGAAATTTTGTTGGACATCTCCATAACCCCACAATGGTTATATTTTATATGTCTCATAAACCAGCACCATGTGCATGACTACAAAAGCTTCTAAATGCCTCAGCGGTTGAACTCTGGCAAACATTTCCCTAAGAGTCCCTGAATATGCAGGGTGCCCTGGGGCTCCCTTTTTAAAGTAAAATCTTATAAAATAACTTATTTTTTTACACTATCAGCCTGTGGTTGGTGACTTGGCCAATTTCTGAGATGCCTTGAAGGTATCTTCTCTATTGTGCAGGTGGAAAGTACTTGGTGCTTTTTTTTTTTAAGGTTTTTTGAGACAGGGTCTCACTTTGTGGTTCAGGCTGGCCCTGAGCTCAGCCTCAAACTCACATCACAGCAATCCTCCTGCCTCTGCCTCCCGAGTGCTGGGATTACAGGCGTGAGCCACCACGCCCGGCACTGTGGTATGTGGTACTGGTTGCTGCTAGGTGTGAGTCTCCACACCCAGTATTGTATGTGGATACTGGGGAATCGAACCCAGGCCCTTGCGCTTGCAAGACAGGCGCCAGAACCGCTGAGCTAACTCCCCAGCCCCAGTACTTGGCGCTTTTTAACAGTACCAATGTTTTTAGTAACCATGCTCTCCATGGCCCCAACTTTACATATGCTTCCTTTTTTGTTAAAGAGGAAAATTTTTAATTCATTTAAGTCGGGATTTTGTTCTTGATTTTTACTACACATCTGACCAAAAGCAGTACCCATGCCACAATTTTAACACTGTGTTCTCTTGAAATTTTCTCAGAGTAATTAATCTACCATACTTTAAATGGAGCTTCATACAAAATTGTAGAACATGGGCTAATGAAGTCAAGCTCTTTGTCAGAGGGTAAGACTCATTACCTCTAGTTCCCCAACTAGAGTCTCATGATCCAGGCTTTTACTGCCTGCACTTCTTACTGCTTCTGGTCTTCTGAGCTCAAATCAAAATTTTCCATTAATCTTTGCCTATAGCATTCTGGGGCTTCTCTAATTTTCTAAACTTCTTCTCTGATTTTCTAAATTTCTTAAAACTTTCATCCAAATTTCAAAATTCTTTTTGAACCACGTGGTGAGCTACAGGTATAGGCATGTCCTCTTCATTGGTACCAATTTTCTATGTTAGTTATTTATCTCTCACTGGGACAAAATGTCTGATACTCTCAACTTAAATGAGCAGAAGTTTACTATGGCCTGTGGCTTTAGAGGATATAGTCCACAATCAGCTGAATTCAAGACAGAAATGACATGCCAGAAGCGCATGCCAATGAAAGCTGCTCAACTCATGGCAGCCAGCAAACAAACATTGTCAGAGGAGGAGCTGGAACCAGGGACAAGAATAAACCCTTGTTGACCACACTCCCAGTTACTCACCTCACCCAAACTGACCCCATAGCCTAACAA
>PVIR01024203.1:0-26173 GCA_004026965.1 Petromus typicus | reverse complement strand
AAAAAAGTCACATATTTCAGAATGTATCCCTTGAGATAAGAAATTTAAATCTTCAGATATTTGTAAATTTGCCCATAAATTAAGCAAAAATGTTCATTTAAATGAATAATGGCTATGTTGAAAAATTTTAATATTAACTATATTCACTGTATTTAAAAACTAAACCCTGTTTTTAAAATACAAATTTAATAGAATAAATTCTTTGATCTGGTTACTTGATCTGTGTATTCCATAGTAATAGACACAAAAAGAGTAGAGAGTTGTGTAAAAAATAAATCTGGCACAAAGACTTAGGAAATGGTTTAATATTTAGTCAAAATAATATAGGTACTACTCTAAATTAGGGAAAAAGAAACAAAAACATCCTCATACAAGAAATGCAGAAACCTTGGTGTCTATCTCAACATCTAACTCTTTACTCAAAAAAGGTGGATTCTACAGTGTCAACAGAAAGGCTAAATAATTAGGGAGAATAAGCTATTACAAAGTCAACTCCTATATTTATACCTTTAGATATATATTATCCATGCCAGATGCAAAGAAACTGTCTGGTGCTCCAATATTACCCTCCAGGGGTCTGCCCACATCTGAATCTAGAACAAGTCCATCTGGAGCTTAGAAGACAAGAAATAGCTGCTAAATAGAAGATGATTAAAGATAATCTGCATTCCCTAGGCTTACATTTAAGTGTTCTCCTTGAAGATAATCTGGGTGACTTGATTTATCTTCTCCCAATATACTTAAACTTAGACACTCAGAATACTCTGAATCACTGGACTATTTGAGAGGCTGAGACAGAATTACTGGAGCTCAAGAGTGAGGCCAGGCTGCATAACAGAACAGAAAGAAAAGAAAGAGAAGGATGTGGGGGTAAAGAAGAAAGGAAAGAGAGAAAGAGAAAGGGAGAAGGAAGAAAGGGATAGAGAAAGGGAATCAGGGAGAAAAAGAAAGGAAGGAAGGGAAGAAGATAGGAAGAAGAAAAGAAATATTCTTTAAACAAATGAAAGACAAAAGGTCTCAGCAAAAAGGCAGAGAATACAAAGAAGAAACAAAGTTTTCAAGGCGAAGGACATAGTTCAGTGAGTTGGTGACTGCCTGGCAAGTACAAGGTCCTGAGAAGAATTCATCATTTTGAAGGCAGAAGAGCTAAAATACTCTATTGAATAACTAAGAAAAGGATAAGAAGAAAAGACTCAGAGACTGAGATGTTCCCACATCATTAAATATTAATATCACTGAAGTCTGGATGGAGAGAAAACAGACTGTAATGCAGAAAAAATATTTGAAGAAATGATAACTAAAAACTACCTTAACTCTTCAAAAGATTTATTTAAGAATTTTAGTACAATGTAACAGAAAATTATCCTTTCCCATGCACATCATATTTATATGGCTGAAAACTGAAGACAAAAATCTTGAGAAAAAAGAAAAGAAAAATGGCCTTTTTATGCTGAGGGAATAAAACCTTGAATGGATTAAGAAAAAGCAAATTTCAGGAGATAATGAAAAGTAAAAGATGTACATTTTTAAAGGAATATTATTCACCAAAATAGATAAATACCACTAAAATAAATAAATAATAAATGGGTGATATAGAGGTAAGTGTATAATGATGGAAGAAAAATATAATAAATAAATTTAAATAAGATATTCAAGATATATTCGAATACCAGACCAAATATGTAATAAATAAATAACAGATAAAAAAATAATAAGAACTCAGATCCCGATGGATTCATTGACAGTTCTTCAAGAACTTAAAGGAAGATCTATTCATATCACTTGTTCAACTCTCATGAAATTGAAAAGGAAGAAGGAATCTCAAAGTCATTCTTGAAAGTAAGCATTAAAATGATTTCAAAATCATTTTATCAATCTACAACCCAAAAAAGCAAGCAAACCAAAAAAACAAAACTATGGGCAAATATCTTTAATGAACATAAACTCAATAATTCTTAGCCAAATCTTTGCAGACATAATACAACAAATCATCAAAAAGATCATGCATTGTGACCAAGTAGATTTTACCCCAGGGATTCAAGGATGTTTCAACATATGTAAATCAATACATGTAATACATCACAAGGACAAATATCACATAATCATTTCAGTACACTCAGATAGAGGCTTTGACAAAATTTAACATCTATTCATGATTTTAAGAAATGAAAAAATTAAGTATAGTAGGATTTTATCACAGTGTGGCAAAAACCATTTATGGCAAACCAATGACCAACATAATACTAAATGTGACAGAACTGAAATCTTGCCCTCTAAAATGAGGAAGAAAACAAAGTTATCCATAGTCACACCCCTCTTATTTGGAATAGTAGTCAAAAGATTAGCCAAAGCACTCAAGTAAGAGCAAGAAATGTTTTCAAATGTGTACTAAAAAGCAAGAAATCAAAGTGTCCTTATTTGTAGATGACATGATCCCCTACATAAAAAAACAAAAGGGGCCAGAGATTTAGCTTATTGGTTCAGTTTGTTAGTAAGCATGTGCTAACAAAAATAAAAAATTTAATGTATAAAGATATATTCTTCCAGGCATGGTGGTACTCATCTGTAAACCCATTATCAGTAGGCTGAGCAGAAAGATCACGTGAGTTTGAGGCCAATCTGAACTATGTAGAGAGTTCAAGCCAGTCTGAACTATATAGTGAGACTTTGTCTTAAATAATACAATTTTTTAAAAAATATAATAATAATAATATAATAACCTTACAGGAGAAATGAAAGGAGTATGAAGAACCAGTATCTGAAAATGGCCAAAGTTACAAAATTGCTATTTAGTTTTAGTGCAATTCCTATTGAAATTCCAACAGCATAATTCAAAGAACTAGAGAAAACAATCCAAAAATTAATTTGAAACCAGAATAGACTTAGTATATCAAAAATAATTCTAGGCAACCAAGACAAGGTGGAAGCTATTACAATTCTCAACCTGAAACTATACTACAAAACTACTGTGATAAAAACAGCATGGTACTATCAAAGAAACAGACTCCAGGATCAATGAAACAGACTAGAAAATGTAGAAACAATTCCGACATACTCAGTCACCTCATCTTTTTTTGTTACTGAAATCTTTATTGGTACATTACATATACATATCATGATTGCACTCCACAATGAGAATTTGTACCAGTATATGACACAATTTATTCTCATTTTTTCCCATATCTCTACTCAAACTACCACCCTCTTTTACAAAGGAGGCAAACACCTTCATTGGAAGAAAGATTGCCTCTTTAATAAATGGTGCTGGAAAAATTGAGTTTCAACCTTCCAAAGATGAAAACTCTCTCACCATGCATTAAATTAAAATTGAAATAGATCGAAGATCAAAATATTAAAACAGAAACATTAAATCTGATGGAAGATAAATTAGGTAGAATTTTTGAAGATATTATTGGAGGAAAAGATTTTATGAACAAAACCTCAGTTGCACAAAAATTAACATATAACAACTGATATCTTATTAAACAGCTTCTGCACAGAAAGAGAAACTACCTACACAGTGATGCAAGAACGTACAATGTAGGAAAACATTTTTACCAGCTGTTCCTCATACAAAGGATAACTACTTTCTAGAATATATAGAGAACTTTAAAAATCACACCCCAAAATTTAAAGACCCAATCCAAAACTGAGAATCCAAAATGAATAGATATTTCTCAGATAAAAAAATAATAATAAAAGCAGCAAATAAACATATGAGAAAATGTTCAAATGAAGGTTCTTCTGAGAGATGCAAATGCACAAAGAAGGCTGAAATTCCATCTCACTTCAGAAAGAATGATCCATATAAGAAGTCAACCAATAACAAATAATGGCAGGTTTGTGGGGAGAAAGGAACACTTGTCCACGGTTGGTGGGAATGGAGACTGATTCAATCACGATGAGAGTCAGTGTGGAGATTTGTAAAATGCTAGGATTAGAAGCCTGATTTGAAACAACTATAGCCCTCCTGTTTATGTCCCCAACAGAATCAAAAACACGCCATGGTGACATATTGTGTTCTCATGTTTATAGTGTCACAGTATCTAATAACTAAATCTTGCATACAGCCCAAATGCAATTAAACTGGTGATTGGATAAAGAAGTAGTGCACTGTTAATCAATTACCATTCAGCTATACAGAAAGATAAACTGAAAACCTTTATAGCTAAGTAGGTGCACCTTGAGGCCATATTCTTTTTTGTTTTGTTTTGTTTTGTTTTGTTTTGTTTTGAGATAGGGTCTCGCTTTGTAGTTAAGGCTGGCCCTGAGCTCAGCCTCAAACTCACATCACAGCAATCTTCCTGCCTCTGCCTCCTGAGTGCTGGGATTACAGGCGTGAGCCACCACGCCTGGCACTGTGGTATGTGGTGCTGATTGCTGCTGGGCATGAGTCTCCATACCCAGTATTGTATGTGGTTACTAAGGATCAAACCCGAGTCCTTGGGCTTTCAAGACAGGCACTGGAACTACTGAGCTAACTCCCTGGCTCCAAGGCCGTATTCTTAAGTACAATAAATAGGACATGCATGAGTACATACAGAATTGTTTCTCTGGTGTGAGAAACTAAAAGTGTAAAAGAGGACCAAAATATATAATAGATATTGTAAAACAAGAAGAAAATGTCTAAAGGGGAAGGAGTATTAGGGAGAAGGGTGGGGGAAAGGAAAGAAGAGAAAACAAAAAATGAAAAAAGAAAAAAGAGCATAAACAAACCTTTTATAAATAAGGAGAAGTGAAGAGTTTGGAGGGAGGAAAGGGGAAAAAGGAAAATATAAGAACCAAGAATATCATGTACAGGTACAAATTCCCAAGGATGAATGTGATTATAAAGTATAGCTAAAATGTACTAATAAAGTCAATGAATTTTTTAAAAAAGTAATGAAAGGGGGCCAGGGATTTAGCTCAATGGTTCTGGCACCTGTCTTGCAAGCACAAGGGCCGGGTTCAATCCCCGGTAAACACATAAAATACTGGGTGTGGAGAATCACGCCCAGCAGCAATCAGCACCACATACCATAGTGCTGGGCGTAGTGGCTCATGCCTGTAATCCCAGCACTCAGGAGGCAGAGGCAGGAGGATTGCTGTGATGTGAGTTTGAGGCTGAGCTCAGGGCCAGCCTGAACTACAAAGCGAAACACTGCCTCAAAAAAAATAAAAAAATAATAATAATTTAAAAAATAATGAAAGGAGAAAGAGATAAATAAAACAAAAGTAAAATGTTTAACAAATTCCAAATATTAAAAAATGGCAATAAATTCAAATGTCAGTAAATAGCACAACAAATTCAAATGGTCAGTGCATGTGTATATAGATATAGATATAGATATAGATATAGATAATTTGATTAAAATTTGATTAAAAATCCAAAGTTATTCTACTAGAAAATTTCACAAACCCTAATGACTGAAGTAAGTTAAAGATATAATAAGAGGAAAGAAAAACTATGCATCCTATGTATATTCAAATAATAAATAAAAAATACAGGATATGTTAGTATCAGCTAAAGTACATCTTTCAACCAGTAAAATTACTGAAGTAAAGAAAACCAGGTTAAGATGAAAAGAATAATCCTTTTAACCACAAAATATAACAGTAAAATAGACATCAGTGACAACAAGGTTCAGAGTCTTAAAAAAAACCTGTAAAACAAAAAGAAGAGCAACATGAATGCATGATTATAGTTAGAGATGTCGAGAGTCTTTTTTAGAGCAAGTTGATAAAATAATAAAAAATGCAGAACTGCACCTACCACCAACTTATTAGTTCTGAATGATATTTACACAACTTTTTACTCAACAAGAGCAGAATAAATAGTTGTTTTGGGGACACATGGAACATTTATATTAATATTTTAATAAGACACCATTTAATAGAAACAGTAAACATAGTAACATATTTATAACCAAGACTTTACATAATCAGGACTCCAATGAATCTGTAAACGTGGATACTACTACAAGAAAATCTGTTATTTCTGGTTTGGTCACAAAGACCTCCTCCCTGTTATTCTTGAGCAGAAAGGACACAATGTAACTCAAATCCTTTGTATTTGTTTCTCCTTCTGCAGCAAAGGAGAAACTTTTGCTCATCTTTTGACCTTCTTCAAATCCTTTGTCCAGCACATCTTTTCAGTGAAAAATATAAAATCTCCTTGGTAATCTAATCCAATACAGCACAAGTCACTCCTCCATTCCAGACACTTCCAGATCCGCTTCTTTGATTTTTCTCTTTATAGTTATTCCCTTCTATCACCAGATATATTTCCCATGCAGTGTCACTATTTGAATGGTGACATGCACCCCTAGAATATGTTCCTTAGAGGCAGTGATTTCTATCTCTTACATTTCACTGCGATATCTCAACATGAAATCTTCATTTTGCTTTCTACCTAACACTGCAATTTAATGAATATTGTCTGTACTAAATATGTGTTTGTTTCCCTTTTCCCATCAGTGATTATGGAATGCTTCAGCCCCTGAGATTTTTTTTCTATAGATAAATATTTAAAATCTATGATTAGGTTAAGCCACGACGTTTTCAGACTACTCGCTTTCTAAAGCCAAAGGAAGAGAAGCAGAAGAGGAAATAATCATTTTTTGTTTCCCTGGAAAGTCTGTGCTTGGTTTAAGGCCAATTCACTCATTCCAGGCCCTAAGGTCTAAGGCAGAGAGAAACACCATTAGAACCAAGGATCTCATGGGATAGTCACTGTTTTAGTTGTTTCCAACAAAGCTAATAATGCTAAAAATAAGAAGTGACATTTATTACATATTTGGTATTTGTTAGGTACAGTTCATTCCCTTCACAAACAGTAATTAATTCATGAGAGAGAATAACCTTATAACATTCAGTATAATTATTGATCTCATTTTACATATGAAAACTGACACATAACAGAAGGTTACATAATTAGCCCAAGATCAATCAGACTTCTGGTGAGCTAGAGAGGCGAGTTGCAAACTGTCAATCACAATAGGCTCTTCATCACTGTGGTGTGATTTTGTTTCTTTCTTTTTGCTGTCATGTAAATTCATAAAAAGATTTATTCTTTAATTGTTTATGTCTTTGTCTGATGTTAGTATCATAGTAATATTAGCCCCATAAAGTTAGTTGAGAAGTACTTTATTGTTCATTTTATTTCTTATAATTGTTTTTAACTTCTATAAGATCTGCAATGGCATTGCTTTTGGTCTTGGTTTTAAGTTGGATTGTCCCTCTTTCTTCTTGAGGTTTAGTTGAAAACTCATCAATACATTGCGTTACTTGAAAGAACCAACTGTTGGTTTTATTGACTATTCTTGTTATTATTCTTTGTTCATTACTACTCTTTCTCTTTCTTTTTAGTTTGAATTATTTCATATTTTCTGTTTGAGGCTTAATTTGTTCATAGTGTTCTCAATATAAAGAGGTATTATGGTATTTATTCAAAACCATACTTGTTTTTTAATATAGCTAATAACAGCAATGTGTTAGTCATACCCCTTAACTTTTAATTTCATTATCTTTCAGCTCAAAACAGTGTTGAATTTTCCCTGTGATGTATTTTTTGACACAATGGTTATTTAAAATGGTGCTGTTTAAGTCCCACAGGAAAACTGAAAGGGCTCCAAGAGACTTGGAAAAATCTAGAAAGGCATGAACATTCACTGGGCTTGAGCATGCTCAGGAAAGACCTATGAAGGCCATATCTTCACCCTTGACCTCGAGGCCCAGCACAAACAGAGGGAAAGGCAAAAGCAGAGCTTTAAAGTGCCTGGTGCTGACAGCATGCCCTCCTCCACATAGAAAGTCCTCAATAAAGGCTGGGATATTTACCAGTTCATATCTGAGGAAGATCCAGAGTTATCATCTCATGTTTTTTTAAATGCTCAGTTCTGGGCAAAAAAAAAATTATGACCCATTAAAAATAATAGCTCTGCTCATGTGTTATGTGTCAGGGGTTGGGGTAGGAAGAGTCAGTAAAAACTGCAAATATCAGATATGCTATAAAGATTTTCAGTCTTCTATTATAATAAATGTTAAAAGATAACATCTGAAGAATTTAAAAAAGTATAACAAAGATGACCACAGAGTTTATAAATAATTGTTATTTGCATCATTCTAATAATGTCCAAATTATAATAACTAAAGCAAAAATTTTACTAACAGAGCAAAGTTGAACTGACATAAGAGAGGATCAATGACTTTGAAGAAGAGTCCATTGTTTTCAGTTATTTAAAACTGTGTCATTTTTTAAGGTTTTATTTTGTTTTGTTTGCTTTTTCAGTCAATTTCTTGCTGGTCCCAACTAGTACTATTGCAGTATTAAAGTTGTCACCCAAGACTGGGCTATTTCCAGCGGACAGGGTCAACAGTTCTGATAAAGCTAGATTTTAAAGGATCTCCTCCAGGAAGCTGCCCAACACATCAACTAGTGAGGGTTCTTTTACCGTGATGCTTTGAGGTCCTTCAGTCTTCCATGGCCCTGTAGATGGCTGATTTCAGCTGGTCTCCAATGGGGCTGCAAGGCTGTTCATTTCCAGGCCTAATTCAGAGCTGGGAAGACAAAGACAGAAACAGACAAGTTAAAATGCCGTGAAGCCCCTTGTTCTATAGAGATCCATCCAGTCTTCTTAAATAAAAGCTCTTTGGACTGTTATAAGCTTTTGGTTAATTTACGTAATTTTGAAGAGGTGTTTTTGACAAGTTTTCCAATAACTGGAGGATAAGGTATTCAGAGGTTCTTATTCACCAGTGAGGAAGTCTTGCTCGAGTTGAGGAGTTTGGCTGGAAGAAGTGAGAAATATTCTTTCCAAGGGATTTCTTTCAACAAAGTTCATGGAAATCTGGAGATACTGGAAAACACACAGTAGAAAGCTATCAGAAGATTGGAGCCTTTGAGAGCAGCACTAAGAGACAGAAGAAGGCCATGAAGCCCAGACTGGAAAACATCTTTCAAACATTGAATTGAACTTTATCTTAAAGCAGCCTATTATTACACAGAAACTGTTGTGTTCACTGATTGTATTTCTCCAGAGCTATCTGGACTCAATTCAGTTACATAACTACAATAGTAACAATTAATATATTACTATATTTTATAGTATCTTCTAAAAACAAAGAAGAATCTAAATCAATCTTTGGCTACTTTATGCTTCGAGATAGTTGATGCTCATTCATTTTCATTTGGTTTGTTTTGTTTTTTTGTTTTTTTTTTTTAGAAAACAGAGAGAAAGTAACATATGGTAATTCAACAAATATTTATGAAGAGTAAATAGAGAAATTAGGAAATAAACTAAAATATTTCCTGTATCAAGGGCCTTGACAATTATTACACAGCAAATGTTACATTTTTGTAAATCCCAGACATGTTAAACAATAGTAAACTGCCTCTCAATTGCAAAGAAATTAAATTGTGGGTTAGAGGGCCAGGGATTTAGCTCAGTGGTTGTGGCTCCTGCCTTGCAAGTGCAAAGGCCTAGATTCAATCCCCAGTGACTACATACAACAATGCTGGGCATGGAGACTTATGCCCACCCGCAATCAGTACCACAAACCACAGTGCCAGGTGTAGTGGCTTCCATCTGTAATCCCAGAATTTTGGAGGTAGAGTCAGGAGGATTGCTGTAAGTTTGAGGCTGAGCTCAGGATCATCCTGAAGTACAAAGGAAGACGCTGTCAAAAAAAAAAAAAAAAAGAATCTAGGATTGGAAGTCCTATTTGACCCTGATATTTCCCCGATAGGTATAGACACAGAAGAATTAGAAGAATCACATAACCATGACATATATGCACCCATGTTTATAACTGTCCCATTTGTAATAGGTAAATCTTGGACAGAGCCCAAATACCCATCAATGGGAGTCTGGATAAAGAAGATGTGCTTTTTTTTATAAAATGGAGTATTACTCAGCCATAACAAATGGTAATTTGAAGTCATTTATACTCAAGTGGATGTATCTTGAATATATATGCATAAATGAAATAAATAGAACACATGTGTAAATACCACATCTTTTCTCTAGTATGAGAAACTGAAGATGAAAATGAAAGCATAAATATATGATAGGTATTGCAAAAGAGGAAGAAAATGTTCAAAAGGAAAGGGGTAAGTGTGGGTTGGGGAAAGTAAACAAGCAAATGAAAACATGTGATGGTACAAAAAGGAAAGAGACTGTGTATAAAGGTTATGAGGAGTTGTAGGAAGGGCAGGGGGATGAGAAAAAATGAGAATCAGGTTGTGTCATGTACAGGTACAAATTCTTAATGTTGAATGTAATTATAAAATATATATAAAATGTAGCAATAAAATTAATTTTAAAAAGTTAGTATTTATTTGAGAAAATCTAGGGTAGAATAAATATCCACTGAATTTTGAAAATTGAGAGCTTTTCATAAACATTTTAAAAACCATAAATTATAGCATTCACTGTGTTTAGAATCAGGCAAAAGATTAAGGAATAATTTTTAGTTCATTTTAAAGGAAAAACAAGAATGCATTTTGACTTCTCTAGAAGTTTTGGAGAAGGTGAATAATTTAATTGTATTACACAGGATAACATAAAAAGAATGGTTTAAAGTTGGTTTTATATTCATTTATATCTCTCAAATAACCAGTGATAATGAACATTTCTTGAAATGTTTCTTTGCTATCTTCTTCATCTGAAGAATGTCTATGCATTTCAGACGCCCATTTTTGAATTGGGTCTTTAATACCTTAAGAAACAAGGACTTGAAGTTCCATTTGACTCAGCTATTCCACTGCTATGTATACACATGAAAGAATCATACCACGGGGAGATAAGTGCACCCTGTTTATAGCATTTCAGTTTGTTACAACTAAATCTTGGAAACAACCCAGATGTCCATCAATAGGGGACTAAATAAAGAAGATGTGTTTTTTCTGTAAAATAGAATATTATTCAGTCATAAAGGATGATAAATTCGCATCATTTATACTCATAAGTAACATACTCACAAGTGAAATAAATGGGACATAGATGTGTAAGTGCCTTATCTTTTCTCTAGTATGAAAAACCATAGGTGTAAATGAATGAAAAAATGTATGATAGGTAATGTGAAATGGAAAGAAAAGGAAAAGGATGAGTAGGAAAAAATAAAGAAGGGAAAAACTTGATAGTTAAAAAAAGGAAACAAAGCTTATGTATATAGGGGGCAAGACTTGTAGGGAGGGCAGAGGAAAGGGGAAAAATGAGAATCAAGCTGTATCATGTACAGGTACAAGGTCTCGATGTTAAATTGGTATGTATAAAATGTGCCAATAATACTGATTTTTGAAGTGTGTTTTGTAAAATTAGATAATGAAAAATGGATATCTAAAATAACTTGGGTTTGGCCAGGGATTTAGCTCAGTGGTTCCGGCACCTGTCTTGCAAGAGCAAGGACCCGGGTTCGATCCCCAGTGACCACATACCATACTGGGTGTGGAGACTCATGCCCAGCAGCAACCAGTACCACATACCACAGTGCCGGGTGTGGTGGCTCAGGCCTGTAATCCCAGCACTCAGGAGGCAGAGGCAGGAGGACTGCTGTGATGTGAGTTTGAGGCTGAGCTCAGGGCCAGCCTGAACTACAAAGCGAGACTCTGTCTCAAAAAACCTAAAAATAAATTAATTAATTAATAAAATAAAATAAAATAACTTGGGTTTAAGATACCAATGGAATAAACCTAGAAAACATAAAGCCTTTGGAAATATAATTAGAAAATTTTTCAAAGATGATCACATCAGTCTAGGAATAACATGCTTTAAAATTTATATTGAAGGCTTGGGATATAGCTCAGCATTTCCTGTACCTAACTTACCATGCTCAGTCCTAAATTCAATAATATATATATATATATAAATTAATTTGAAAACATTCAAAACAGTTATAGTAAATTTTAAAAGCAGCAGGAGGAAAAAACATAAAAAGCAAAATTGAGAATGTTTTATACATACCGATTTAACATCAAGACCTTGTACCTGTACATGATATAGCTTGATTCTCATTTTTCCCCTTTCCTCTGCCCTCCCTACAAGTCTTGCCCCCTATACACATAATGTTTACTATGTGAAACATTAGAAGAACAAAGAGAATCATAACAATAAGAAAGAAGGAATAAGCAAAAAAAAATAATAAAACGCGAAAGATTAGGCACACAAAGTTGTAGAGCTTTAGTGTGAGCAACAATGCCAAAGGTCAATGTCATTTGGGTTAATGATCAAGAAGGAAACCATTCAATTTGTAGATAAAGAGTTCCCCAAACTGATCTCAGGGCAGTTTTAGCAAAAGAAGAGAAATCACTGTAGAGAGAATAAAATAGAAGTCTAGAGGGTCTGGTAGAATAAGTCATGTCAGAGCCTGAAATAGAAAGTTTGACTCATGACAGCTCTTCTGATTTTTAGATCACAGTTCCCCCAAGATCTGGTAAAAATTTTCAACTGAAAATAATGCACAGGAGAATGCAATGTCTTTTAGTAATCAAGGAATTTGTCTACGTCAGCAAAGACTCAAAATTAAGTCCATAAATACCAGGAAAAAAATGTTCTCATCTTTAAGCAGACAACACCTGAAACATATTTTAGAGGGAGAAAAGCTCATTTAGTTGTAGTTAATGTTACTTGGACTAGCATTATCCCTGATATAAGTGAATAACTTTGAAGTCTGAAGAGAAAATGGAAGTATCAATATGAAAGAGATAGAATGACAAATGCGTGAGAGAGAATGCTATGAACTACAGTACTCATGAATTAGAAGGCAGAACAAAGGCATGTGGTCTGGGAGCCAGAGAGGTGGTGAGGCCTGGAAAGCAGATGGAAGCTGTGTATCATTTCACATTCCTTTGCAGCTGTAGAGGAAAAGAGCAGATACAGAAGGACTAGTATGTCATGTGACTGAACATCTCCCAAAACGCCAATCGTTAAAAGCAGAAAAATCCACATAATGCTTTGGAATAAGAAGAAAGCACTTTAATAACAGATTCTAGCTCAGAGCATACATATTAATTCAGAGAGATTGTGTAAGAAAGAGAAGACTTGACAGCAACCGACATTGGTTTTGTGAGTTGAAAATTACCTGGAAGACAAGATACAGAAAAGCATTGTAAATCAGAACAAGAATTCTTCTGCTATCTAAATTATAGGTCACAGAAATATTTGATTTAACTAGTCTCTAATGGTGCCAGCCTGTCAGGCTGAAGATTACTTACATGAATTGCTTACAATGCAAAATAATAACCCTGCTAAAATTAAGAAGATTTAAAATGCATCCCCTTTTGATGGGATTAAGAAAGTCCTAATATTTAGAAAAAGGAAATTAATATTAATTTTCGGAGAAGACCAACCTGCTTTAACTATATTTAAATAACAAAAGGACTACTTTTATCTTTACTTGAGAATTTAGGTAGATAAATGGTGTATAGAAAAAGATTTTGTAATATTTGCAAGCATTTGATAAATTTTAGAGTGTTGTCATTTCCTGTCTATAATATGCTTAGAGAATAATAGTAAAAGTGAATAAGAAAAGGAAAAAAAATCAACAGAGTGCTTACTATTTTTGTTAAATTTTTCATTGTCTAAAGAATCATTATCGTTTCTTTTTAGAAATTACAATGAAGTCTGTTGTTTATACTATCCCTGGGTGAAGTAAAATAAAAAGATACTTTAAAAGTGTGTGTTTTTCTAAATATTAAAAATGTTAAAGCCACTTAAGTGCATGTTTCCTGCTTCATGCACTGTCTGTCTATGTCAGTTGGTTACAAGAGAGTAGACAAGTCCAGTACTGAGGGATTGAACTCAGAGTAATCAATGAGAAAAGTGCTTTTAGTTTAACACAGTTTTGCTATAGTAATCTGTTACCTGCAGCAATATTTGTAGTATTTGTGCTTACTAAGACTTGTTGGCTAAGCCTACTTATCTGAGCAGACTTCCTTTTCGACGGGAAATATTTATCTTTGTGATGAAGACAACTCTTTCAGACCACCAGAGGACAATGTAGTCATCTGGAAGTGATAACTTATAACTCTTTCAGCCTGTAGCAATGCTTATCTTATTTTGGGCAGCAAAAATCCTTAAAAACAGAAAGGAATCAATAGATGCTCTAATCTGGAGTATTCTTTGAGTCGCATATATTATTTTTTAAATTACAAGTTACTTTTATTTTTTGTTGCCATAATACATTTGTGTTAGTTCTCATGTAATTCTATTTTAAATTCTTACATATAAAGTAATATAAATGATCCAAGAAAATACAGTACTCAGTATTCAGAATTAAACAAAAGGAGGAAACAAAAGAAATATGAAGGCCTCTTCAAATACAAAATAGTATAATACTTAACTTTGTTATTTAATAATATAAATATCTATAGCACAGTATCCCCAAGAATAATATTTCATTAATGCTTTACAAATTTTCTATAAATTATTTTTGAAGGTAATTATGCCAAAGAAACCTCATCTAAGAAGATTTTGGTCAGAGCAAAGGAAGTCATACCCTAAAATAAATTTAAAATGACATTTGCTTTACACAGTAAAATCTATCCACAGCATCAACTGCCTACACTGGAAGAAGATAAGCAAGAGCACTCACAAAGGAGAAAAAGGCCTGAAATCAGATGTAGCCCCGGCTCTCCTCGCCAAAATGTTCATGCAGGGCTCCCTCTGTTGACTCCTCTGCAGTTTACATACATTTCTTAATGAAGGTCATGCAACCTTCTAGTATCGAAGATGTGCAAAGATTCATTAGGAAAGATTTTAAATTATCCAAGCAGACTTTCTTCCATAATTGATGATTAATGTCATTAATCAACCAAGAGTTTCTTTGTACATCTACTAAATGATATATATTTGAAAGCAAATGTGCAGTTTTTAACAGGAAAAAAATAATCCAACATATTCTTGGTTGATGAAGATGAGGTATTTAATGTGTATATTAGGCATCTGTGTTATGAAAATGAAAAAATTTGAATGATACAAATTTAACTTTTAACAGACTCATCTTTCCTGCTTTATGGTAGTAATAGATCTTATGATGATGATCACATCAAAAAGAGGTTTCAGACAAAAGATAAAAAGTCCAAGGACCTATCAGTCTTTCCTCTCTTCCCAATTTTCTTTCCCTTTTTACTTTTTCTCTAACCCAGGATTCTTAGCTCCCCCCCCCAAGCCTTTCCATTTATCCTTCTCTCCTTTCTCTGTGCTTCCAACACATGTAATTCACCTCCTTCCTATTTATTTTTTTAATTGAAATCTTTATTGGTACATTACATACACACATCATGATTGCACTCCACAATGAGAATTTGTACCAGTATATGCCACAGCTTAATTCTCATTTTTCCCATAGCCCTACCCACCCTACCACCCCCACCCCTATATACATAAACTTTGTTTCCTTTCTTTTTTGTTATAATCTCATTATTTTTCCCCCTTCACCCTATTCCTTCCTATTTCTTAACTTCTTTGTCCTCAGGAAAAGAATAGATACCGCTAACAGCATTCACAAAATTTCCCTGTAACAGTTCCAGAATCCTTAACCCTCCTTTAGAATATTCAATTCTTTTACCTCTGGAGTTGATTTATTTTTTCTCTAAAATCTGAGAAGATTATGATCTAACACAGCCCGGCAAATGCTAGAACTATATGCTCTGTTCCAAGAGCATTTTGGCTGAGTAGACACACAGAAGCTGAGCTGAGAAGAGACACTGTCCAGAGACCTGAGAAAGAAAAAACAAAAAAGATCCTAATAAAAAGCTGTCATGTGACCCGCCCTGCTATTTGAGCTTCACTGTTTGCTTCCCCATTTTAATTAGGCAAAAGTAATGACCCTTTTGTTCTGTGGAATTGCATTAAAAACTTCTTCCACAGAAGTCCTCTGGCAAAGTAACATATGTGATTCTACATATTCCAAATTTAACCAGCTATCGCTAAAAATGAGGCACAAGTGGGACTTTATCTACTATTTCACATTCAGGCCCCGTTCACTATCACCTGTAGTAATACATAGGCAATCCTGGAGGCCTTTCATAGTAAAAATCCTATCCTGGAATAATCATTTTAAGAAGAGGAAAAATGAAATCTGTATCTCTTTATTCCCATGTAATCTTTAATATGGTTTGAGGATCATAGTGGGAGTTAGATGCATTAACATCATGTAGATCTGTATTTTTGTGAACTCTTACATTAAATGAAGCTCCATTTAAATCCCAAATTTACATACTAAAGTACATTAAAACAGCCTGGAAATCTTATTGGTACTTTTTAAAAGCCTAAAACATAACATTCATATATCACCTCCATTTTCTTTTCTTTCTTTAACTGGAATAGCTAAGACACATGACACTTTAAATCATATAAAATAGTGAATTAAATTCTTTTTCTCCCTTTGTTCATTTGTATCCCTAGCATCCCAAGTTTTTAACAATAAAGTGTTATTTTGATTTAGGCCATTGGCTACTTCAGACGTAAACAATGTTATTCCACATATTTCACATTGCACTCTTCCGACTGCTCTTACAGAGAAGTAATATACTCCAGAAATCTTCCCTTGCAGCTCAGAGACAGTCATTACAACTGAAAGCATCCAAGACGTGAAATGATAATGTCAGCGTGAATTGCAGCTTTCAAAATAAATTATCATTGGGCTATCCAACAATGTAGAAGTAGTACACCTTACAGTAAAGGGTTTACCATCACTTGCACTTGTATTTTTTCCAATAACTTTCAAAATATTTCTAAGAATTTTAATGCTTTTGGATTTTTTTCATCCCTTCTAAAACGTCATTTGATCCATAAAAGAAATAAAATCAAGCATGTAGTCACCTCCTACTCTGGGTTAATCAGTATTCATTAGCTATGGGGCATCTCTTCTTAAGTTTGTGTTTCAGAGATCAAGTGGTCAGGCTGTTTGCACTATCAGTTTGTGACTACTACCCTCATTGCTTAGCAGCATTACCAGCTCAGATTCCCCTGGTCTTGTAGAAAATTTCATATCTTCTTAATTTTTCATATCTAGCTTTCTCCATCTCTTTATACTTTTACAAAAGTTATTATAACACACCTCATCACAAAAATAAATGTTACTAAGATGTCCCACATATTTCCATACCACAAATCTAACTAAATTGACCTTTTAATCTTCTTTGTCATTAGAAAAAGAGCACCTATAATCTTTTTTGTTAAAATTTATTTCTGGATTGGTACATTTTATATACACTTCACAATCACATTCAACATTGGGAATTTGTACCAGTATATGACACGAATTAACTCTCATTTGTCCCTCTTCCCCTATCCACCCTACAACTCCCTGTCCTCTATATACATACACTTTCTTTTTTTAATCGTATTTTTTCTTTCCCCTCAGTACTTACCCCTAATCATTTCCCTTTGAATATTTTCTATTTCTCAATATCTACCATACCTTATAGAATTGTTTTACATCTTCAATTCTCATACCAGAGAAAAGATATGGTATTTACACATCTGTGACCTATTCATTTTACTTATGAGTATGTCCTCTAGGTATGTCTATTTGAGTATAAATGTCTCAAACTTATTATTCTTTATGGCTGAGTACTACTTCATTTTATTTTTGTTTTAATCTTCTTCATCTAGTCTCCAGTTGATGGACATTTGGGTTGTTTCCAATATTTAGCTATCGCAAACTGAGCTGCTATAAATATGGGTCCACATATGTTGCCCGTATATGATTGTTTTAATTCTTTCATGTATAGTCTTATTGGGAATAACAGGGTCAAATGGGACTTCTAATTCTAGTTTTTTTGAGGGATCTCCACACTGATCTCCACAGTAGTTGTACCATTCTACATTCCCACCAACCATGGAGAAGTGTTCCTTCTTCTCCACAGCCTCATCAGCATTTACTGAGGGTTAATTTCACAATAACAGCAGTTCTTTGTGGAGTGAGTTGAAATCTCAGTGTCGTTTTCATCTGCATCTCTCAAATCACTGGTGATGTTGAGCATTTCTTCATATACTTCTTAGCTGCTTTTATCTCTTCCTCTGAAGAGTTTCTGTTCATTTCAGATGCCTATTTTTGAATTGAGTCTATAGAATTGGGGGGGGTTCTAAGTTTGTTTTTTTAATCTTTATTGGTACATTAAATATATACATCATGATTGCACTCCATAATGGGAATTTGTACCAGTATAAGACACAACTTAATTCTCATTTTTTCCCATTGCCCTACCCACCCTACCACCCCCCCCATATACATAAAATTTGTTTCCTTACTTTTTTGTTACAATCTCAACATTGTCCCCTTTCACCTTATTTTACATTGAGCATTTTCTATTTCACAATATATAACATACAATGCTAGGACTCATTTACATCTTCATTTTCTCACACCAGAGAAAAGATGCGATATGTACCTATCTGTGCCCTATTTATTTCACTTATGATGATATCCTCAAGGTATGTCCATTGCAGTATAAATGATTCAAACTTATCATTTTTTATGGCAGAGTAGTACTCCATTCTGTAGAAGAACCACAGCTTTTTTATCCAGTCTCCAGTTGATGGTTCTAAGTTTTTTAAGCTCTTCATATATTCTAGATAATAGCCCTTTGTCTGCGAAATAACTGGTAAAGACTTTTTCCCCATATTGTTGGTTGTCTTTTAGCTCTGCTGGTGGTTTTTTTGTTTTGTTTTGTTTTGTTTTTGTTTTTGTTTTTTGTTTTTTGCTGCACAGAAGATTTTTTTAATATGATGAGATCTCATTTGTTGATTCATTCTGCTAGTTCTCAGAGCACTAATAATCTTAACTTGATTACAGCTACAGATATCTTATTTTCAAGGAAGATCCTATTGAGAGGTACAGGGAGACTGTTACTTCAATGGACCTATGTGAAGCACACGATATAAGTTAAATGTGAAGGTCTTTTTTTGCATCTCACATCGTTTGATCCCTTAAATACAAACTACTAGTTTTCTTCCTGATTGCTCTTCAGTCTTATTCAGGAATCCACACTTTTCTATTTATCCTCTGTATTTTGGAAGTCTTGAGCTCTACCTTGGAATTCCTTATCCATTTTCTCTAAATTTACTCTCTAGATTATCATATCCATCCCATAATCTCCAAGTTGTTTTCCCTCCCAAATATTATGAGCTTCTAACTGATTTTTAAAGTACGTATATGGCTTTTCTGTACAATGGTTGATGATATTTCTAAGATAATATATCTAAAAGTAACCTTTCATTTTATTGCCAAATATGTTCTTTTTGATATCTTTGAAGTCTCCTGGATTAAAATTTTCCAAACTGGATTTTTTATTTAATATCACACATCCTGCAATAACCTTTTTCTATGTTCCATTTCAATAGCTCTTCAAACTATCAAAATTCTTTACACATTATGGTTTTATACATTATGCTTATCTTTAATAAGCACTGTACTTCAGTTTCACTGATTTCCTTTAGTTTACTTTGGCACAAAGTCCAAGTCACAGGATTTTCATACTTGGCAGACTGAAAAGCCTTATTGAATGATCTCAATGTTTTTATTATTAAGATCTTTCAATCCATTGTTTTTAACAACACAAAAGTTTATAGGGAATGGAATTTGGAATTAGACCTTTTAAAAAACCTGACTTAAGTAATTTCAGTAGTTACAAAAAGATTTGTGGATAAACTTCTGTGTCATTTTCACAATGCTAATGTACTCTTCCTTGACAAGTTCACCATCGTATGTCACTTGAGTTCTCAAGACTTGCTTGATATATTCTGAATCTGTTCAGTTCCTCTCAAGTTCTACCCGTATTATGGCCTTCATACATAGCCTGAACTACTTTTATTTATTCTTCATATGTCTAACTGCTATTTCTTTTTTGACTATGAAACTACTATTCTTCCAAAACTAGTCTATTATATTTTGCTCATGCAGTCTGCTTTTCATCACACCCTGTATAATAGCTTGTAGTGACATTTTCAACGTTTTTTACTCTAAAACCATGGTGGTTAAATATTGAAGAAAAGACTTAGGCTGTAATCCAGATTCTATCATTAAATAACTTGAACAGGAACCTTAATTTATCAGAGTCTTACTGTTCTTACTAAAAACAATGACTGTTTCAGACAAGCTGCTTTCTAGACTGAGATATGGCTCAGCAGCTCTGTCATTCTCCAACGCTATGAGTACTCTGAAACTGCTACTGTTTCTCACTCTCTGAGCATCCAATGAAAACTTGAATATATGTATCCCCAACACTGGGATATCTAGTAAATTTTCATGGCAATGAGGATATGGAAACGAATGTATTAACAGCTGACTTTTATTCAATCTGAATAAAAGAATATGTATGAAAATTTCAAACCTTTGCCTTGTTAAAAACCACTCTTTATTTTTGTATTTTATATCTTCCATTTACAGCTGCAAACCTCGAGTACCTTATTTTCTCTGCTCATCTCCAAACTCAGGTAGGCCCAGGTACTTCAGAATGCTTAGCTCTTGCTGAGAAGCTCAACATTGCCAACCTTCTCCAGTTTCCTGAGACATTTACCTCTTAGAACTCTGTCTTTGCATTCTTACTCCATCATAAATCCAGAATCTCTCTTTCTACTTACATAATCAGATAACACAAAGAAACTCATTTGTGCTGGGTTAGTAGGTACTAAGGATAATGTATTACTGTTTCCAAATAGAATGTTCATGTGAAATGAAAGTAGTTTCCACATTCAAATTTAATGGTAAACTGTGTGAATTTAAATACTAGTGATATCATGCCTTTCTTTATTGGAATTTGTTCTACTTAATTTAGCCATTTATACATGTATTATTTCACTTTTATTTTATACATAAATATGCAATATTTTAATTATAAATATTTTAAAATTTATTGTGAGCTTAGCTTTCTATACATATATAGGAAAAATTCTAACTCTAGAAGAGTGAAATAAACTATAAATCAAATATTTTATTTCTGTTTAAAAAACCAAATTCATAATTAGTAATAGGTTCAATCAACATTTTTCCAACATATAGTATTATATGTCTGTCTAATAGTATAAATTTTAAAAGCATAAGGGGATTGTTGCTAAATAATTGGTAAAGTATTTTATTATCATATCTCTTCTGAAAAAAATTTATCAGCATAATATCTATTCTGTGACTCTAAAACACTGTTCAAATATGTTTTCCTTTAATCTTTAGTTGGTGCTTTCTATCCAGTTTTAGGTGTTATAGACACACATTTTAACTAGTACATTAAACTTTCCTTAAAATAATTCTCATGAATTGTAACAAAAAAAGTAAGGAAACAAATTTATGTATATGGGGGGCAGTAGGGTGGGTAGGGCTGTGGGAAAAAATGAGAATTAAGTTGTGTCTTATACTGGTACAAATCCCCATTATGGAATGCAATCATGTTGTGTATATGTAATGTACCAATAAAGATTAAAAAATTTTTAAAAAATCATTCTCATGAGCCATGGTCATTGATTTGTCAACGTGATTTAGACATTGTTTACTTTAAAAAGAATTTTAAAGAAGAAAGGGAAAAAGAAAAGAAGAAGCAAGAGGGACAGAAAGAAGAGGAGGAGGAGAAAGGAGGAGAGGGAAGAAGGGAAGGGATTATTTCTACATGGTTGCTATATGTGAGCAAAGAAATTGATTAGGCATTTCTCTATTTAAGAATTATATCAGTACATAGAGTCACACTCTGGCCTCATTTAGTCTTTTCATTTGTGATACTCCATATTACATGAGAGCACATCCATTTAAATCTCTTTAATATTCATGATCCTCTCACCAGCCTGAGAAAAGAGCTAAAGCATTTGATAGCAATCTGACGAACTTGATTAACAATGTACTAATCATCAGTACCATTGACCTGATTCAAAAATGTTTTCAATTCATCCATCACCTTTATAACCAAAGATGATTTCATCACTTCACCACTTTTTATTTAAATAAAACCCCATGAGCTGAAAATATCAAGCTATTTCTACTGAATGCACCTTGCAGCCAATTTAATTTATTTTTAAACTAAGTTCTAAAGTGACCTATAATAACCAATTAGTACTTGAATATGGGGAACCAGAGTAAAAGTGGTCTGCAGTAAAAATCAATTCACTTTGACTCCACATCACTAAATGTTAAATTGTGCCAAAGAATTAATTTTGGAATAAACTGTTGTTGTTGTTATAAAAATTCAACTAACAGGTATTACTAGGAGTAATTATCCATATATCAAAATGCATTGAATGTAGAATGTGAACTATAATTATCTCCAAAATTTCTTATAATTCAAATGTTAATCTCACAGATTTCATTTTTTTAACCATAAATCACTTTTTTAAATCCTAAGAACTTTTTAATATACTAAAAATATGGTTGAGTACTGGTGTGGTAAATGAATTAAAAGTATAAACATAGTCTATTGCTTTTGGGTTCAAACATGGTCTTTCCTGACTAGCTGAATATGAAGTGAGGCAGAGATCTAGAGGTAGGACAGTTTACCTCCTGACAGAACGTCCATGGGCTCAGGATTGACTGTTAACTTCATAGAAGGTATTTTCCATTCCTCATGAAAAACAAAGTTAGCACCTGGAAGTTGAATAAATTTGATAAAAATAAAAGCATCGTTCTTCAGAAGAATTAAAATATAACTCAGTGTTACCAGAATCAAATTGATAATTTAGTTATTTCTTATACACATACTCTTCCACATTGTCAAATACCAAACTCTAATAATATATTCAGTAGCACACCTTTTATAAAATGTTTCAAGACATGATTTTACATTTGTTCAACTTATTTTTAATTTCCTCAACTTTTTCCTGAAATATTATTATAAGAGCAGTTTAGATGATATTTAATATAATGAAGAATTTCAGATATCCTTATATTGTTATGGAAAATGATAAGGTATTGAGAACATCAAAAGGGTAGGTAGGCTCTAATATCCTTAAATATAAAGTACAGCTTTCAATGTAAGAATATAATTTTTCAAATTGTGAACTTTTCTCATTTTCTAACAAATTCTACATTTAATTGTATGAAAATGCAAAAATAGGACAAAATATTTAATGAAATGGATAATGTCTCTAGATAGGGCCTGGTACTTCTAGGAATCATTACAATAGAGTTTATGTAGACTGACCTTAAGAAATCAAGTATACTAACTTTAATATAGCATTGTTAATGTTATTTTCTTTCCTAATTCCAATTGTTATTTAAATTAAATATATCACTATAATTTTTATTCAATTTATTTTACTTTAAAAAATCAACGTCAAGTATTTTAAATATATAATTAGTATATACTATTATGTCTATTAAATTATATAGTGATAATTATTTCTAAGAGCTTTAAATTATAAAATTAAATAACAATGTTTTTTAAGCAATATATTTATTAAATTCTTTTTTTTAATTATCTTTATTGGTACATTAAATATACACATCATGATTGCACTCCATAATGGGGATTTGTACCAGTATAAGACACAACTTAATTCTCATTTTTTCCCATAGCCCCACCCACCCTACCACCACCCCCATATATATAAAATTTGTTTCCTTACTTTTTTGTTACAATCTCAACATTGTCCCCTTTCACCTTATTTATTAAATTCTTAAAAATATGTTTTTGAAAACAATCTGCAAGAGTTAATTTTCTTCTATCATCTGACCTGCCACATTTAATACTATACTATTATTTAAAATATGAGTCATGGTTTGGAGGAAATTTCCTAAGCATGATTGTCTGTGAATATTTAGGAAAATAGAAACCACAAAATTTACATTTCATTTAAATATTAAATGAATCATTTTGAGAGCAAATAAATTTCTTCAATTTCAAATTGTTTCAACTAAAAGAATTAAAGATGTAGTAAGAAAAATGGAGGAAATCTTTTAAAATAATTCAGTAAAGCTTTCATATTTTCCTGCAACTCAACTGTGCTATTTTTACTCTATCTATATGGCAATGTTGAGGAAAGTGCTTTGCTTAAAAAACTATTTTTACCTATGTATATTTTAAACAGCAGAAGCACATCTTATGAAAGATCCTTCTAAATAAAAAACACAGTATAGCAATTTAAATTTCTTTGATTTTCCAGTACAAGGATAGAAAACTACATTGTGTATCAGGAGTTGAAGTATAAATTTGAGAGAAATGGTTTATACATAAAGTTCACAAATATTATCTGGAAAAAAAAAAGGATCTATCATTGAATTTTCCTAATGTTCAAATAATTTATGATATTAATTATGTAGAAATTTTTTAAAACTTAAAATCTATATGAATAAAAACAGAAAATGAAAATTCAAATGGTTTACCAGAATTTTCCATTCTTTACAAAAAACAAAGTTAGTGAAGTTAAAATGAAATAGTGAGGCTCCAACAAGAAAACTTCCACTTCTCTCTCTATGTTTCATGTTTGAAACACAGTTACATACATGATATACACATATACATGAGAATGAATATTAATGGAAAGACTAGCACCGTCCCTTACAGTAAAAAGAGGAAAATATGGGGCATGGACTGCTGTTATGAAAATTCTATATTGTCTCATTAGTAAAAATACACCGATAGAGTCAAAAGGAGTAACTAAGAAAGAAAGAGACGGAAGGGAAGGAAAGAAGAACGGAAGAAGGAAAGGAGAGAGAGTCAAAGAGCAAGTATTGAACCAGAATGAAATGTAAGTTGATCCACAGGATGGGAAGTG
Source organism: Petromus typicus (assembly GCA_004026965.1). NCBI lineage: Eukaryota > Metazoa > Chordata > Mammalia > Rodentia > Petromuridae > Petromus > Petromus typicus. Next base: position 1,496 of record PVIR01024203.1, on the reverse strand, counting down.
GGAAGTGGTATATATAACAATGTCTGTAATTACTTGCTTTGGAATATTTTACTTTAGCATCCTTTAAATAATAATTGAAATTATTCTCATGGACTCACTGAAAGTAAAGTCATCCAGGACTCTGAGCTGAAATGGAAGAACCTGGGATGCACCTTTCCTGGGAGACTGACAGCATCTTGACTTGCACCTGTGTTTGTGGAGATGCTATCTGGGTTGCTCATAAAAAAAAAATTAATACAGTCCATTTGTAATAACTGAAACAACCTTCAGTAAATTGAAACTTTAAACTGCTTCAGGGGCAGTCAGGTAATGCAGCATGAGAGTTTATAATTAGTCTGACATTTCTAGACACAATTAACTTGCAGATTCAAATAGTTGATTTACATATATAAATATCATCATGCACTGACAATTCATAATCTTCTTTTGAAAACTGTAACTCCATCAGAAGTCATTCTCAGGTAGATATCAGTTCTCCTAATGGTTTGTAAACCCATGCGCATACACTTGAGATATTCAGAATATATTTGCTCAATTATAAAAGCAATTCTAAGCCACAGATTTTCTTGCCTAGTGGTCTTTTAGATTTTATATGGCTTTAATGTTAAATAGAAACTTCTCAAATCTCTGATTAAAAAGAAAACTAATTTTACATTAGTGATCTCTTTTACATTTTCTAATATATTTTCATTTTTTCATGGAATACACACTCTTGATTACATTTTATATCAAGTCTTTTAAATTGAGGTTTTAGGAAGTCACCTGAAGATGAACCTCGAAAAATTATTTTAATTATATCCCTAAAGATAAAGAAACCAACCTGAAAATTATTATTCAAATATTTGAATATAAATTTAGTGAAATAGATCTTTGGTATGGACATAATATTCTACTTATTATAGAGAAATGACGTTATTACAGTCATATTTGTGTGCATCTTTTCATTAAATGTTCAAAATACAAGTTAAAACATCTTATCTGAAAAATAAGCAAATCAGAGTAGGAAATGAACTACCATATTTAAATTTATTGAGGATCCAACTCATAGGGATTGGTGGAAGTGTATACTCACAGTCGCATATTTTTTACAGGGATACATCTCTTTAAGCACTATTGTGCTTAAACCATTTGTTTTCCATTATTTTAAGTAAGGATTGTTTAAATTGGGGCATTTTTGCACCATTAAATGCTTAAATTGAATAGATTTAATTTTAGGTCCAGTCAGATGTGTAGTTGTCAAGGATTTAACGGTGAAGTGCATTGCTTTAAGAGATGTTATGTTAGGGCTGTTTGCCTTTTAAATTCTAACAGTCTGTATCTGTCTGCCTACCATCAAGGAGACTATTTGGCTTGAGGCGCTGGTGTGAAGACAACTAAAGGGCCACATCATGTCAAATCCTCAAGTAGGAATTACAGCTTTTCTTGCCTCCGTCCCCAGCTGTATTATGTCACCAAATCACATCACAGTGTAATCAAAGATGAATAAAATATTTTTT
>PVIR01024202.1:0-26044 GCA_004026965.1 Petromus typicus | reverse complement strand
AGGGCCGTTCTGTGTGCCTTATCCTCTGACCCTGGGTCATTTGCTCTCCTTCCACAACAGTAACACATGCAGAGCTCAGGCTCTTGGCTGATAAAATCCTCCATGCATTAGCTCAGCGGATCCTCACAACACTCCAAGGATACTAGTGGTATTATTACCCAGATCTTATAGAATAAAAAGCAGAGGTTTAAACAGGTAAGTAAGCTGCCTGAGGCCACACAACAAGTTCTTGGTGGCACTGGTACCCAGTGTGGCCTGACTTCTGCTCACTTCTCCACTGTTGGAATAGGACAACTCGGACGGTGTAACTAGAAGAAATAGTAATAAAAACTGCGCCGCTTTTACATTAAGCGTTTTACATTCTGCTCAGATGTGGAATTCACTGCTATCCTTCAGCTGCTCTATACATCCCAGAGTTGTGAGGAGACAGAGGGAAGCAATGAAAGAATGGACTAGGCTATGGCAGCCCCCTGCTAGGTACTGTAAACAAGTGTATCACTGAAAGGGCAGAGGGACACAGAGAGGAAGACCCCACCTTCTGTGCGCAGCTTTTGCATAAGTATTGCTGGCCACTTTCTCTTTAGTCCAGGCTGCTTTTGATTCCAGTTTGTGCTTCCCTGTGTGTTTCAATCAGCCAAACTATGCTGGAAGGCAGTCTTCACGGCGCACACCTGGGAGCTGTAATAGCAAACACCTCTAAAAAGCCACAGGCGAGGCAGGAACAGTACTGAGCAGCACAAGGCAGGCAGCCTGAAACAGACAGCTGTTGTGGGCTGGGAGGATGGAAAGCGACTGTGCTGATCAGGTACCGAGGTACGAATGCTCCCCAGAGCCACCAGATAGCAGGTGGTGAGATCAAAGGCAGAAAAGCAACTGGGATTGCTCAAAGGCAGGCTGTGGCTTCCTCAGCCCATGTCAGGTCACTAGGCGGTCTTTGTAATTTTTTTTGTTTGTTTTGCTTGGCTTTCAATATTTCCTGAAGTGTGCCAACAATACAAACTCGCCCTCTAAGAAGTTCTGCGAGGTAATGTAGCAGCTAGCGTAAGGGGCCAGATCTCAAAGGAAATGGGTCCATGTTATCAACCCAAGAAAGAATGAGCTAATAATAAGAAAATAATATGGGCTTGGGCAGAGGATAGGTGCATGTTTGAATAATGGTTCCTCCATTTACTAATCTGCAGTTTGGGGCAAGTTACTTAAACTTTCTAATCCCCAATTTCCTCATCTGTATTATACTTATCTCAAAACGGTACTCCTAAAACTCCTAAACTCTCAAAACAGACAGACAGACACACACAGAAAGAGAGACAGAGAGACAAAGAGACATCAACATGAAAGGATGTATATAAAGTATAAAGCAAAAACTAAACAACAACAACAACAAAATCCAGGCAATGGTGGTGCCTACTTATAACCCTAGTACTCTGAGAAGTTGAAGAAGAAAAATTGGACCTGCTAACTTTAGCAAAACCCTGTCTCAAAATAAAAATGGACTAACAATGTAGGGTGAAAGCCGTGGTTTGGATCCTCAGTAACCAAAAAAAAAGAGGAGTAAGAAACAGGAAAAGAAAAAAAAGGACACTGTCATTCCTGCAGGTGCTCAGGACAACAACCTTATGAGTCGTCCTTGAGTCCTGTCTTTCTAAATTCACATCCAGTAAACCAGCTCTTCCCTTAAGACTCATCCAGAATCAATCTCTCTTGCCAATGCACCATTAGTACTCCCAATCTAGGCCAACGTCACCTCTCATCTGGTTACTGCACCTGTATTATACTCCACTCCTGACTTGTCCCTTGCTTGCCTTCCCATATGAGCTCTGAAAATATCAACCAGAATGATTCTTTCATAACCTAAGTCATATGACTCTCTTGTCCCCATAAAATTCTCCAATAGTTCCACCCCAGCTTTACCTGACACATTTAGTACTTTATCCTCAGTGTCTACAACTACGTCTGGTTCACAGAAGGTATTCACTAAATATCTGTTCAATAAATTTATGAATTTCCTAACAATTTTATATTTCAGCACAAAAACCTCTATGTTTTTGTAAAAGCAGACAAATGAGGGCCATGGATTTAGCTCAGTGGTTCCGCTGTCTGCCTTGCAAGTGCAAAGTCCTGAATTAGATCCCCAGTAACCACATACCACAATGCCAGGTGTGGTGACCAACACTGGTAAGCCCAGCACTCAGGAGGCAGAGGCAGGAGGATTGCTGTGAGTTCAAGGTTTGCCTGGGCTACATAGTGAACTCAGGTCCAGCCTACACTATAAAAAGCAAGACCCTGTCTCAAAAAAGAGAGCAAACAAATGACTGTCTGGACTCAGAGGAGGAGGACTGGGGCCTGAGCTGCCAATGAACTGAGGGAACTGAGATGGTAGTTACAGGAATATACAGACCTGTTCAAAATTCACCATTGTGAACATGTACAACAGGCTCATTTTATTACATGTAAGTTCTATCTCAAAGGGTTAATTTTTTAAAAGTCTCCTATATCCCAGACTGTCTCTCTAACTAAAAAGTAGCATACAAATTCACTGTCAGATCATGCATCCTGATTTGAGCTTTGGTAATTATGTTCACAGTTTGCATTATTTTACCATGTGATGATTAATTTTGATTGTCAATCTGAACTGAGAGCTGCCCAGGAAGTTAGTAAAGTGCTTTTCTGAGTAAGTCTATAAGAAGGTTTCTAAAAACCACGGATTGGCCTGTGGGACAACAAACTAACAAGAGAGACCCTCCCTGAAAGTGAAGAGTACCAGTGTGTGTGTGTGTGTGTGTGTGTGTGTGTGTGTGTGTGTGTGTGTGTGTGTGTGGTGTGTGTGGTGTGTGTGTGTATGTGTGGTGTGTGTGTGTGTGTGTGTGGTGTGTATGTGTGTGTATGTGTATGTGTGGTGTGTGTGTGTGTGGTGTGTGTGTGTGGGGGATGTGTGTGTAGCCAGCTATCACGGACTAAGACCCTGAAGCCATGATCAAGACTAATCTTCTCTCCCACAGGCTGATTTCCTCAGGCATTCCGTCACAGTGACTGTTATGATTTGGGTCCAGATGTCCCCCCAAAGCATCATGTGGTCACAGGTAGAGCTTTCTGGCGTGGCTGGATCTAGGGTATGTGATGCTACGGTCAAGAATGTGACGCTAGGATTAAAGGTGTGACGACTGGGTAGCCTGGATAAGAAAGCATCATGGCTTATCACGTTACCTTGCCTGCCTGCTGTCTTCTGCTTGCCCTGCTTTGCCACGGACTGTTTCTCTAACTCTTTGCCATGCCATCCTGCATGACAGCCATGATTTAAAAACTGACAGTCATATACCTGATCTTTGGAGGACACAAAAAGAGGATTTGATAAGAACTACTCAGGTTCCAAGCCTGACTTACTTCCCAAAAAGATCAGAGGCAGATCATCTAGGGTAACACACTCAATAGACTCATTTAAACATGAGTATAAGAAGCAGGAGCGGAAGTGGTGAGACAGTACGGAGATCTGCTGCAAATGAAAATGAAACTTAATTCTGGGCAACCAGAGGTAAGGCAAAAGCAAACCGGCAACTGTCACAGCAGAGGAAGAATCATGATTAATCAAGAAAGGCAAATGTACCCCAAACTAAACTTGAATTTTATAATCAGAAATGGCCAAACCTAATTTCAGTTACAAGGGAGATGGAGGCAAGAAGATAGTGGGTTTGAAGCCAACCAGGACACCTCAGGGAAGACTGTCTCAGAAAGATTTTAAAGCACCGGAAATATAGTTCAGCACTCTTTGGGTTCCTTCCGCAAAATCCTCTTCTCCACTGCAACCCCTACCACCACCACAATGGAAGCGATCCCAAGAATGTATGTTTCTCAGTCTCTGTTCCTCCCAAATTTGTAACATAAGCTTTGGTGTGTTATTTTCTTCCTCATAGTTTTACCATGTGCCAGCTGTGTGACGCAGGGCCAATGGTTTACCTCTCTGAATTGCAATTTCCTCATCCCTAAAAGAAAAGGAGACTCTTATCTATTTGTGACAGGGAAGGAAGGGAACAGCAACATTTGTGTATTATTATCACACTGTTGCACAAATTCCCACCTTTCAATGAGCCCTCAGAGATTCAGACAGGCAAAGACAGTCGCCACTGTCATGTACCTCACAGCAGAAACTGAACTTTCTTGCTTATGTGAACCGAGGGACAAATATTTGTACCTTTCTATTTCCTTGTGTATGTCAAGCATCTAAAAGTTACGGGTACAGGAAGGTGTTCAACTTATTAGTTCCCTTTCTTCCTCCTTTTCTTCTGTTAAATTACATATGAATAGAAAATTAAGTTTACTGAAATAGTAACATCTTATCTTTATGTGATTTTTCCACATGACTGAATTCAGTCTCTATACTCTGTTTAATCTTACCAAATCTCTGTCCATCATTATATACAATTCTACCTATTTTACAAAAAAGGAACTAGAGCTGGGCATGTTGGCTCACACCTGTAATTCCAGCAATCAGGAGGTAGAAGAGGAGGATTGCTCTGAGTTCGAGGCTCACCTGGGCCACACAGTGAGTTCAAGGCCAGCCTGAACTACAAAGCGAGACCCTGTCTCAAAAAAACGAAAAACAAAACAAAGAACTAGAAGGCAACAGCCGGCTAGTAAGGTGATGGCACCCAGAGTCATACAGAAGTCGGTGCCAAAATCTAATCATAACCTTGGACCTCTTTAATTCTAAATCAACCTTTATCCCCTCATGTGACACAGCCTCCACAATACAGAACAGATCACTCATTTTTTATCGGAAAAACTACCAAACACATAATTCAGTAATGAGCCTCATGACCCTACCACCTTGTCAAAGGAAAGAAAGAACACAAAAAATGAGGTTTGCTCCAGCAGGCCGTTTTGACCTATCAACTTCCTCTTCGATTATTCACTAACCAAGATAAAACACCGTTAAAAAAAAAATAATAATGCCTGCATCTTTGGAAACTTGAGTTAAACTCGCTGATCCTTCAGCCTTGTACATTATACAGCAGAGGCAACTGCTAAGCCTGTGGTGCTGCAGAGGTACACGGTCCATCGCTCACTGATCCTAGAAAGAAAACGTGTCATATACTGTGCTGCTCTGAGAAGAGTCCAGGTCAGAAATGAACATTCTGCTGCACAAATTCTCAGCATCACAGAGCACTGGAGCTTCAGGAGGGACCTGAGGCACCCTTTCACATTGTGTTGGAAGAAACCAAAACCCAGGGAAGCAAAATGGCTTTTCCAAAGTTGAACAGACAGGAAAGCAAGAACTAGAAAACAAACCTGCTGACAAACTTGTAAACCTTGGTTCCAATGTCCATGAGTACACTTAGCACTTTCCAGCACCACTTACCTACACGGAGAGTAACACAACAACCCTGAATTTGTGTCCTGAGTGCTGCTTACTGGCTATGTGATCTTGGGCAACCTTTATCTTCTCTGAACTTCAGTTCTTTAGTCTGTCAAATATGAGACATGGTACCTTCCAAAGAAAGCAATAAGCTGGCAGTAACCCAAAGGCAGGGCCTGCCTGGCACACAGCCTGTGAGCTCCACGAAGGACATATCAGGTCTGTGAATCCCCAGCAGAGTCTGGAGACACATATTCTCCAAAGACCCATTAAGCAAAGTGATGCACATATCAAGCAAATGATTACTAGACTTGAGCCTGAGTCTTTTATATGAATTTAAAACAGTAAGTTATTTACTTCCAATGTACATTATTTCAAAGCCTGGTGTTATTCTGCCCTACAAAACACTAAGAATACAAGCAAACAGAAAACAGAAAAAGTTTAGCTCAGAAAGCTTGTGGCTTCTCAGTGTTGGGATTAATTTTTGTTGGTATAACGAGGCCGTAGAATCCACTAAATCTGGGTTTTCAGCTTTAGTACAAGCTGTATGGGCTCATATACTACTTTACCTCTCAGAATCTAAATTTCTCTAAAAGCAAAGAAAACTCCCACTGTGTCTAATCTGTTCTCTACATTCCATGTTAATAGCAGCCAGAGAAACTCTCATAAAGCCCACCATCAAATCAATCCTTTGCTTCAATCTAACTGCTTCCTATTACAATGAGAACACAGCCCAAACTCCTTATCATGATCTGTTAAAACAACACCCTCAGCTTCTCCTGACCAGTCCAACCCTCTTCACCCTCTCTCTCTTAATTCTAGACACACTGACCCTCTCGAATACGCCAAGGTATTTCCTTTTTTAGCTTAAAAATCAACATACTCTTTAGTCATTTAAATTTTAAGCTCTATTTATTTATACAACTGACCATGTTCTGTTCTCATGCCTAAAATTTTTCAACTAGAAAAGAGTGCTGTAAAAATAGCTCTTCAAAAAAATAGAGGTTAGAGATGACAAGTGTCAAGGTGTTTCTCTGACTTGGCGCCTTCGTGCTTCTAGTCACTCTGCCTGGAATGTCTTCTCCTAGGCTGGTGATGGTCTTCCCAGATCATTTAGGTCTCAACAGAAATGTTACCTTCTTCAAGAGTCCTTCCAAGCTAAAGTACCCATCACAATCACCCTCACCACGTCACTCTCTACTGGATGCCACGGGGTGTCTTCCCTCATAGGACTTCATTACCTCATTTGTTCTAACTTCTCAACTATATGAGGACAAAGTATTTCCCAAGCTTATTGCACCATATCCAACATCTAGCACATAACGGGCAGTCAAGAAATATTTCTAAATCAGTAAACTTGATTTCAAAAGATATTTGTTAGGATTTAAAAAAAATGCAGGTAAGATATACTGTTGGCCTGACGGTACAGTAAGACAATGGTTCCCTTCCAAGGACAATTACCCCATGTCATGAAATATGTGAATTTCAGCCAGACTTACTTAGGAATGGGCACCCGGATTAACGTCCCTTCCACTTCGGGGTTCAGATTCATTCCACTTTCTCTTATAGCCTTGATAGCTGCAGCTGTACACTGAAAACCAGATCAAAAGGTAAACAGAATTAGTAAATAATTATTACCAGATGCAAGCCCTCTGTCGATAACTGGCAACCCATCTTGGCAGAACATGGAAACATTTAGTTCTGTTACCAGTAAGATCAGGAAGTTACATTGGTGTAGAGTGCTTTGATCAAGCTGAATAGCAAACTATGTCCACTCCTGGTACCAGTGTACTGCGGAAGGAAAAAAAGAAGAAGAAAAAATAAAAAGAAAACAGCTCTGCTTCTTTGAAAAGATTTCAATGGTTTGAGGCAACACAGATCAAAACCACAATAAATCCTCAAGGGAGGAGGGCTGGTCTCTGCAAAGATTGGTGTAAAGACAGATGAAAGATTTCATACGTTAAAAATTTCAATTGACATTTTACACTCAGAATATACCAGTGCCAATTTGGAATGAGTAAATAAATTTAACTCATTCACATCTACACTCACATCAAACTCACAGTGTACAATAAACCTCAGCTGGTGTGGGCTCTAGCAAAGGTAGTGTGGCGGAGTAATCGAAAGCATGGGCTTTGGAGGCAGAACGAACTCAGTTCAAAGCCCAGCAAGCATGACTTACCTGAGCTACCCTTTCATAATCTGAGAAGATGTGGTACCTAAACTTCTGACACGCAGTGAGCTAACATGAGCAACATGTTTGGCACACAGTAGCACCAGTCGAGGAAGTTACTGCATAGATTGCACATATTTATTAAAAATACATAAAACCAACATGAGTCCATGCCATCCTGTAGCTGATGCACTGCCATCCTACCCACCATCAACTGGACTTCTCAGACAGATGTGCTCCCTAACATGACAGCTGGCACACTAGTGTGCTGACTTACCGTGCCTTGCCTCATACCTGATCTACACTGGAACTACACCTGGTATGCAGGTGTAAAGGATGAAAAGAAAGCAGCCTGGGAGAGAGTTAACTGCATTGGCTTAACAATGTGGAATTCATGAAAACAAGGCCTTGACATTTTCAAAAGAATTTTAGGTTTGAGCAGAGCCAATCAACATTGCTTGGATTCACAGGCCAATTCCTGGCCTTTAGTTTCTCTTAGACTTTATAATTTAAATGAATGGGGTTGGATACACATTGATTTTACCTTTGTTGTTTCCGTTGTTCAGAAAGAGATGCCTGAATAGAAATATCATTTTTAAATGACCTTAATTCTACACTTAAATAAGGTGTTACTAAAAGGTCAAAAAGATAAACTAGAACATCTACGAGAACTAGGTAAGTAACTCCCTAGGGAGGCCATATACAGAATCTACAGTCAACACCTAAAATAGTAAATTCCTAAAATAGTACCTGTGACCACAAATTCTCAGAGGTGGAAAGCATAATCAAGCACAGCTCTTTCTTTCACTATAAACACGAGGACTGTAGGTAAAGTCAGATCCCTAAGCACAGACAGGATCTCTAAGAGCCACGGAACATGGATGGAGTGAAGACCCAACTCCTCACACTTCTGATTACTGGCAGAATTAAGAGCAGACTGAGTGGAGGTTTTGTCTAATGATACTACTTTATATTTTTTCAGATGCTCAAACCAAATATATTCAGTAATTAGGACTTCTAAAAAGTTGATTTGTTTTTCAACCAGCCCAAAATAATTTAGAATTAGGAATTAATTAAAGATAGCAGGAGAAAGAAATGAAATTAATTTTCCTCTGCAAGAGAATTAACTCTATTCCTTAATGAAATTAAGCCCTAGTTTCTAAAGTGTATCATAAAGGGATACTCTCCAATGTGAGGAGGTATCCTGATCTCTTAAATCTCCAAACCCTCTTCTGTAGCTTCTCACTGAACGACTGATAACCCACTATCACCACCACCTCCTTTTGACCCTTGGTTCGACATTTAAAGCTTGATAGTACCAAGCACAATGACAGGTACATGGTCAGTGCTTGGTGAAAGGCCTGTTAATGATTTGCTTTAAATCTATTTTTAATAACTCGTCTTACTTTATTTCATGTATATAGCTCTCCAAAACTTTGTTGTATACTCTCGGCAGAAAACAATTAACTGCAGTTTCATTTTGCAAAGAAATCTACTGAAAGAAACAGTCTTTCTAATATATTCTAGGTATGTATGTTTTGGTTTGACATAGTAGGCTGCAAAACCACAGGGAATTCAAGAGTTATTTTCCCATCATGATGCCTGAACTACTCATGGCAGAATTCTGTTTTCAAACAGAAAAGGGATATATCCGTATAGAACTCCCATCTCTCAGCTGTGGCTTTCTCCCCTCCCTGCAGAACAGTGCTCACCAGTGTCCCGACGAATACTGGGTGCTCTTAAGTGGCAATGCTGGTTACGACTGTTTGGGGTACTGTGTTTAAAAGATCACTAACCCTATCTGAAGGACAAATGACAACAAAACTTTGGTTGACTAGTGAACAAGTCCTGGAGAACCTGGTTTCAAGTTATCTTAGTCTCTTTCTCATTGCTGGGACATAGGACCTGACATGTACCATATAACAAAAGAGGTTTATCAGGGCTCATAGTTCTTGTAGGTTTCTGATCACAGTTGGCTGGCTCCAAACCAGGAAGGCACAGCAGCAGAAGGGCACAGCAAAGGAAAAACTATTCAAATCATGGCGGCCAGGAAGCAGAGGGCAAAGGAGATGGATGTGCCCTACCTACCAGCTCACAACCCCAGTGGGCCACCTCTTTGGACCAGGCCGCACCGCCTAACATCACATTTAACTATAACGCACCCATGGTCCAACCCTCTTCCAAAAAACCCTCTCAGAGTGCATGAGGCTCTTGGACATCTAGATATGAACCATGACACATCAGCTCTGTCAGTGCCACAGCAATTACTGGCCTTTCGTTTTTTTTATACACCAGCAAATCCCTAGAATAAAAGGTCTATGAAGACAGACCTAGTCTTTCTTACTTGGAACTTCAAATGAACCCAATCACTTACTCAGAAAATGTGCTGAAGTAAGGAGTGAATAGTGGAAGGAGAACAGGCATTGGTGTCAGACAGCTACGTTCAAATTGGTTCTATCACAACAGTGAGTTGGAAGATATTTCACTGCTAAGCCTCCATTTCCTCACCTATAAAATGGAATAATAATGCTATCTTTGCTGGTGATCCTGTGAAACAAGAGATAAGAAAGTGAATGGCAATACAACAATCACTCCCTACACATTACCTCTTTTCCTTCCACAAGAAAAATAACTGAGCCTGTGGAATTTTTTCTTTTATTTGACATGTTTTGTTCAAATGATGCTGTAGTTTTTGTTCCATTATTAACTCTAGCTTCAGGCAAGTTTATGGAAGGCAGCAACCACAAATATCATTTCTCAAGCAGGACACATGTTAGACAAATGCAACACAGTTTTCTGTCTTCAGTGCATTCAAAAAGATTATACATGTAAATCTGTATCATGTCACAACGGTATGACACAGATGAACGGTATTTCACGTCTGGAAAGAAAGGCAGCTGCACGTGAAACAGAAAGGAATTATATAAACAGGGGATTAGTTCAGCATTTTGAAGCTATGAAATGAGGTGCTCTATAGACAGCGTCTAAGCTGGAGGAAGGAAATGTTTAGTTAAAGCTATCTGTTTAATATATACAGCAGATGAGATAAAGGAACTCAAAAGACAATGTATCTCACACTTCCTCACTACATCCTTGTAAATGAATCTCTCTACTGAGGTACTGGTTAAGCTTTTTGCAAAACCTAAGGGATTTCAAGTTGCAGAGATGGCAAAGATGCTTGGCTGAAAAATGAAAGTATACTTCCACTTCCTAAGCTGTAAATATGTCCCCCTGCCTCCTAACATGCTCTGCTGGCCAATCAGATGTTTTTCCTGTGAATACTATTTGCTATTTAATAACAGAAGTGGCCAGCTTTGAAAAGCAATCTGCTGGATGAGGTCTGCAAGCTGTGCAATTGGGAGGCTGTTCCCTAAATTGGCCCCCAGTGCCTACAGGATTAGATGAACGAGGCAAAGAGAGAGGTTGCAGCGGTGCAGAGCGCCAGTAAGGGAGAGCTGACTGTTCCCTTTTCGCCCACCCCTGTCCTCCTCAGCAACACCAGGAATGAGCGCCATCTACCCATCACCTAATGACAAGTAGTGATTCCCCAAAAGGGAAAATCTGAGCGCTCCCTTGGGCCAGGAACTTTGATACTGGACACAATGAACAAGTGAGATATGATTCCCACACTTCAAAGTTGTAATCTAGTGAAAATGAGATGGAAATAAGCATGTAGATATGACCATTAACAATGAAAAAAAATTGTGCTGCATGTGAGACCTTAGTGTGGAGAAACATTTAGATTTGGAAAATTAGGGAAAGTTTCATTTATACTGTGATACAAAACAAGAGTAGCAATTAAACAAAAGTGTTCCGTGAAACAAGAACAGTATACACTAAGGCCCTGAGGTGCAAAGGGCTTGATGGATCTGAAGAACTGAAACATCAATCTGGGTAGAGAAATACGTAAGGATGACAGTGGCACAAGACTGGAAAGAAATGCCAGGAATTCAGTAGTACCATGCCTGCCTCACAAGTGCAAGGTCCTGAGTTCGATCCCTGGTACCAAAGAAACAAAAAACAAAACAAAAAGACTGGAAAGAATGGAGACAGGCAGGGGCCACACCATACAAAGTGTTCTAAGTTACAATAAGAATTATGGACTTTTAATTTCTTACAGATTACTTAACTCCACTGATAGCTTTAAAGCTTCAACTTAAAACTGCAAATGATGCAGTCCTTTATACACGATACTTTTTAATTCTCACTCTGGCTGCCAATGGAGAATGGAGTACAACAGTATGAGAAAATGCACCCCCAAAAGTATGCCTGACACATTATCTATAAGAGCTCTCTGATTCCAAAGCGTTATATCCAGAGTAAGAGCTCTCCCTTCTACAATCCTTGCCTTGCTCTGTTGAATCCAGTGTATACAACTTCAGTCTACCTCTTTAGAACAGAACTACTGAAACAGACCATCAGAACAGGAAGATTTCTTACTTTCGTGTTAGCACATGTGGAATTGGAGGCCCACTGAGTGAAGCCATTTGGCCAAGGTCAAACAGCCATTTAGAAGTAGAGGCGGGATCAGTTCCCAGTTCCTCTAGGACTTTCAAGCCACGCCTATTCCTAGTATACTGATGAGAGGCCCAATTATTTTCCCCAACTAGACTTAAAGTCATGGACTTTCAAGGTTGTAATGATTTAATACAACCTATCTTCTAGCCTTCCATCATGCTCTGTGCAATATTCTGCTAAGGTCAGTTTGGTCTAAAAAGCATGTGATTCCTGAATGAACACAGAAAAATTTAGATGCACACTAAAAATGCAGAGGTCACAAACTTGTGCCACTCAGGTCAATTCTCACTGATTAATTTGCTTTATTTGTCACAAAGTTTTTTAAAAAAGAAAAATGAATTAGACATCAACATTTATTGAATAGATTCTTATGGAAATAAAATTATAACATCCAAAAACAATGACTACGAGGCCTACATTTCTGCTTAGCAGCAATGATGATGAGCAGGAACTGAGCCGAGGTGGTCCCTTCACACTGAGCACAAGCTCTTCAGTTCACCCCTCGCTGGACAATCATCAATTACTCCATTATTGCTTTTCTTAGGTAGAGTCCATTTCAGTGTTTAAATTATTTTTTGGTTTCTATCATATTTAATAGAAAAGGAATTCAAAGGACAGAGCTTTTCTTATCCCTGCATTCCCTTTATCAAGTCTTCTCTTTTTTCATCATAAACTGAAGGGATCACTTCCCCCTCACCTGACTCAACCTCCTCTATTCCAAAAGAGATAGCAGAGAGGGACCCTCTCAACAACGTCACCTTACCTCTGGGAAGCTGGCCATGTTCACCAAAATCAACTGTGGCGACTTCATGGAGATCTGGCTTATCTGGTTTAAAGCAAGCTTCCCATCATCAGTTACCACAGGAATATGATCAAGAGACCCTAAAAAAAAAAATTATACAGTTTTAGAATTCCAAATGACCTTAGGAGCTCCACATCTAAGTCCCTAATTCAGACTCTACAGACACTTAGGGATCCTTTATCAGTGTGGTAAGGTTGTTTCAAGAGCACTAGGAAGAGAAGTAGTCTTTTTTTTTGTTTTGTTTTTTGAGGCAGGGTCTTGCTTTGTAGTTCAGGCTGGCCTTGAGCTCAGCCTCAAACTCACATCACAGCAATCCTCCTGCCTTTGCCTCCCGAGTGCTGGGATTACAGGAGTGAGCCACTGCACCAAGCACTGTGGTATGTGGCACTGACTGCTGGTGGGTGTGAGTCTCTACGCCCAGTATTGTATGTGGTTACTGGAGGATCGAAACCTGACGCTTGCACTTGCAAGATAGGCGCTGGAACAACTGAGCTAAATCCCCGGCCGAGAAGTAGTTTTATGAGATGGAAAGAGCCAGAAATACGAACAGTTAGATACTAGGGTGGGCAGCTCTTCTGGCTTGCCTGGGACCAAGAGGTTTGCTGTGACACAGAGCTTCTAGAAATAAAACTGCAGAGTTGATCACCTTTACCATGACTAAACCATTTAGTAGATAGAAAACCTCTGATAAATTACTTAGCTTCTTTGGGCCTTGGTTCCCAACTCAGTTAAAATATATCTTTTAGAATTAAAGTAGGGGCTACAGCTGAAGAACTGTACTAAATATAAACAACCAGGTATATATCAGAGATCAAAATCTAAGCACAAACAAGTTTTCTATTATCCCTTTCAGTTCTGGGAACTACCCTATGACACTGTATTACCACCTATATGTTAAAAATGAGAATATGAGATGAAAAGGATTAAAGAGCTAAGATCCTACAGTTAACAAAAAGAAGTCAAAGGCCAAGACTAAAACTCAGGTGCGCTCAATTCTGATTTCACTCCAGGTTCTTTACCTTAAATAAGCAGAATTCAGATCTAGTCATGCATCAGAATCATGAAGGAGCCTTTTAATTTAGACTCCTAGATACATCGAAGATTTTGATTCTGTGGAGAATTGAGAGCCTGTGATTTTGGGGGACCCTGTGACTTTTAAGTTCTAATTCTGACACATGGTCAGGATCAGAACCATCCCCTCATACCACCCTTGATTCTGGTGCCTAGATCCCCTCCGGAAACAAGTCCACTTAACAAACAAACCAAAAAAACCCCTATTAATACTTCGTTGTTATCCTATCTTTATCTGAATTCTAGAAAACTGAACAAAATTTTCAGAAATCCAAGAAGAGAAGCAACAAAGCCAGAGTTACAGATGGGATATTATTCAAATTCCTTGATTTCCTATGCAAATGAGAACTAGGAGAAAACCCTTACCATTCACAGTAGGAACCACTCAAGGGTGGCTCATTCTGAGAAAAAGAAAAAGGGGAAGGGTAGAATGAGTCTTTTAAACAAATTGTAGTTGTTCCAGCAATGTGCTGGAGTAGGCCAGAGATGTAACTCAGTGGTACTGCTGCCTGCCTGGCAAGTACAAGGTCCTGAGTTCAATCCCTGGATCCACAAAGAAAAAAAAAAAGAAAAGAATAATACAGTATCACACTATGGGCTGAAGACCCAATTTGAAGTATTCAATCAGATTCAATGTCAGAAGCAAGTTGTAGACTCCAACTTCAATCTGGAAAAGTCTAGTAAGGTTAAAAGTAAAAGTTGCCGAGATTCTGAAGACCAAAGATCTGAGTTCTAATACCAATTCTGTCACTTCCAGATTGTGATCCTGGGCAGATCCTTGCAACTTTCTGGATCTGGTTTGTTTGTTTCAGTGATCTCTAAATGAGACATGAAAATTGTTTAGGATTTTTATGAGGATTAAATAAAAGACTGCATGAAATGTACTGATAACTGTGTGCCAATAATTGCTATTATTTTTTGACATTCTTCTATGTCTTAGGCAATATAATTCATTTACAATTTCTTGCCAGGTGTGGTGGCATACATGTGTAATCCCCACACTTGGGAAACCAAGGCAGAAGGATGGCCACAAGTTCAAAGCCAGCCTGGGCTACACAGAGACTTTGTCTCAAAATCCAAAAAAAGAAAAGAAAAAAATAATTTTTTTCTGTAATATACTCTGTTTTCTCTTGCCTGAAGAGCTTTCCTTAAAATTTTCTTTCTAGGGCTGGGGAGTTACCTCAGTGGTTCTGGCGCCTGTCTTGCAAGTGCAAGGACCCAGGTTCGATCCCTGATAACCACATACCATACTGGGCGTGGAGACTCACACCCAGCAGCAACCAGTACCACATACTACAGTGCCGGGCGTGGTGGCTCACGCCTGTAATCCCAGCATTCAGGAGGCAGAGGCAGGAGGATTGCTGTGATGTGAGTTTGACGTTGAGCTCAGGGCCAGCCTGAACCACAAAGCAAGACCCTGTCTCAAAAAAAAAAAAAAACAAAAAAAAAAAACCCTAAAATTTTCTTTCTACTGAGGACACCCTTTTCTTCTCAGATAATTCCTCTTTAACACTCAATAATAGTAATGTCTAATCTCAGAAACCTTGTCTGGTCACCTCATCTGGATTAAAGACCCTCTTAGAAGGGATCTTTAATAGCCTAAATTTACTGAGCATTCCCTACGAGCAACACATCATGCTATATCCTCTCTTTATTACGATATCCCTATGATAGTTATTGTTACTTGTATCATTTTACAGGCAAGTAAACTGAGGTACAGATAGTAACCTGCTGGACATCACAACAGCTCTTACTAATGGAGCCTGGGATGGGCATGGTGACTCACACCCACAGTCCTAGCATTCAAAAGGCTGAGGTAGAGGATGATCGCAAGTTCAAGACCACTCAAATTACACAGTGTCAAAACAAGATAAAACAGAGCCTTGCAGTTGCAGGTAAATGGATGCATCCTGAGATCATAATATTAAGTGAAATAAATCATATACAAGAGCTCTTATAAGATAAACCCAAAATATAAATAAAAAGCAAAATAAAGGGTAAATAATAGGAAGTAGGGAGATCTTTTTCAGATGGGAAAGGGAACAAGAAATGGAGACAAGGGAGAGGATAAAGCTGTTAAGGGGATTAAAAAAAGAAACAAAAAAGTGGAAATAGAGCCTTTCCACATGGGGAAAGGGAGGAAGGAGCAGGGAGGAGGAAGGACAGCAGAAGAAAAAAGAGTTAAGACGTGCTATTTACATGTATCAACTCCCTATGATACATGTAATCAGTACATAGTGCAAGCATGTACTAATAAAAATAGAAGTCACTTCCTTAAAAAAAGCCATGGAATAATAGTTCTAAACAAATAATAATGGAACCTAAATTCAAACCCAGATTTGATCAGTTCCAAAGCCACAATTTTCACCACTCCATTTTGCCATATAGGGGTTTTTTGTTTTTTGTTTTTACTTGGGGTCTCGTATTTTCTACTTCAGGCTGGTCCTGAGCTCAGCCTTGAACTCACAGCAATCCTTCTGCTTCTGCCCTCCAAGTGCTCGGATTACAGGCATGAACAACCACACCCGGCACTGTGGTATGTGGTTCTGATTGCTGGTCGGTGTGAGTCTCCATGCCCCGAACTGTGTGTGATTACCAAGATTGAAACTGGGCCCTTACACTTGCAAGGCAGGCGCTGGAACCACTGAGCTAAACCCCCAGCCTGCCATATGGTTTTATACAGATTGCTTGACTTGTTTGACTAGGTTCTAGGCTTCTGGAATATGGAAATAATGTCCTTTCTTTCTGTATTCATAGTATCTATTAAAGTAATCAGCTCAGAATAAGAATGAAGGGATAGACAGGATGGATGGACAGATGAAAAGAAGACAAGAATGAACGCGCAAAATAAACCCCTACCTTAGCTATTAAAAGATGTCAACTAGTGCTAGAGACGTAGCTCAGTGATAAAGCTCTTGCCCAGCATGTGTGAGGCCTGGATTTAATCCACAGTGTGAGGGGGAAAGGTGGGGGACGAAGACAGGGAGAAGTTGAACAGGAAAAGTGCCTGTTGACAGAAGATATGGAAAAATCTGGCAAAAAAAGAATTTGATAAGTTTAGCCTATTTCACCCAATCCCTCCACGCTTCCAGGTTCTACGCAGAATGTTATAAACATAACCCTAAAGAAAAAGAAGCAAAGAGGAAATACCAATGGGAGGCCTTCTGAAAATGGATCTTAATTTAGCCTTCCTGATTTGCCACAAGATCCTTTGCCACAGAAGTCCCAATAAGGGCATTTAGGTATGCGATTGTGGTGGTTCCCATTCCTTAAATCTGTATTGACATAATGCATCAAATCCTTTTCCCTCAATCTGTCCCTAGTGAGAATCTCCCTCAGCCTTGCTCTTGCCCCTCATTTTCTCAGAGGTTAACATTTAACAAATTACACTCCCAACCTCTTTCCAGGCCCATCATCTTTTTAAGTTCAACAAGAGTGGAGCTTGCTGCCTAATTTTAAGTATCACATTTCTCCCTGAGCTCCTCTCAAACTGCTCTCTGGTTTCGACTGCAGAATGTTAACAGGCCAGAAAGCACAGGGGAAACAGAACACTTTATCAGTTTCATACCTAAAATAATAAGCAAGTTTAAAATAAACAGTTGGGAGAGATTGAATGGCACTCTCTACTGTCAGCACAGGCAGAACTGCCCAGCCCAGAGGTTGACAAATGATGAGAATGGTCTTCTAGTTTCACACTAGATCTCATCTCTGAACTCAGTATGTTTCTGATAGCATTTATAAGTAGAGCTCTGAATTTTTTATTTGGCTACCTTAAAAACTAGCGCATGAAATATTTTCTACTTCCTTAAGAACTTCCCCAATCAAAATGTGAGTGGGAATAGCCCCAACTCCCACAGATACTTCAGAGGGGGTCCTAGACTGAACTATAGGATGATGACAATTTGCAAAAGGCCAATTTAACAGCAATTGGATTTTTCCTGCCTGCTCGCACCATTAGCTGACAACTCACTTCTCCATCACATCTGCAAACAGTTCTCCTAGACAGTTCTGACATATCCCACTTAGAAAAGCCACTTTCAGGAAACTATTAACCCAAACGGAATCTTCCTGGTCATGCTCAGGGGTATAGGAAAGCCTCAGGTGGGCAGGTTTGCAAAAATTTGGCTCTCAGTAAGGGATAAGAACTGCCAAACAGGACAAATTGGAAATATCAGACCTCAGATGTCAGAACTGTGAGCTTAAATATCTAGATATTTTTATAGCACAGTCATAATAAAAATACATATTTTTGAGAGTATAATTTCATAAGAGCAATGACAAATACTTTTTGTCACTACTGTGCACCAGTAGACAAATATTTGCTAAATGAATAAATAAATGGCAGTGTTAACTGTATGTCAGGCACTGAGCTAGAATCACTATACATGTCACCTTATTTAATACCCACCCCAAAGGTATGAAGTAGCAATGAGACAAGGAAACTGAGGCCCCGAAATAACCGCCCGTGGTTACCAGTTAAGTCAGTGTCAAAATGAGAACTAAAATTTGGCTCTGTCAAAGCCACCTTCTACTAGACCTTTTCTAAAACACTGATAACTAACCTGGTGAGGTCCTTATATTGAGAGTCTTATTGAAATTATCCTTGAGTGCTTCTATCACAGACTTCATTTCTTCATCCACCTCTTCCAAGCTGATTATATCTTCAACCAAAGCTGTGTTAATATTCACTCTGGTTTGGGACTGTCCTTTCCCTTTGGCTAGAAAGTAAACATAGAAGAACAACACCATATACAGAGACAGTAAGTAATTGATGGAGTGTTTATTGTTTGCAAGGCACAAGGTCAAGTGCTGGACAGTCATAAAATACTCTTTGTCCTAAAAGCAGAGCCTACATTTACTGTTAACTAGGTTCCCAGCTTTAGAAATGTATAGTCTCAACTGCTTGTAAAAAAAAGAACAAAGCATTACTCCCAATAACTAAGATATGGAAAACAACTTGGGTGTCTGACCAGGGAAAATGGATAAAGTCTATCTCCATATCTATCCATCCTTCTGTGAGACCCCCACAACCAGAGTTATTTCATGTTATGTTACCCCCGTGCCCCTGGACAAAGATAGCCTTGAGAGGGTCGGAGATTTAGCTCAGTGGTTCCGGCGCCTGTCTTGCAAGTGCAAGGACTCAAATTCAATCCCTGGTAACCACTTACAATACTGGGTGTGGAGACTCACACCCAGCAGCAACCAGTACCACATACCACAGTGCCGGGCGTGGTGGTTCATGCCTGTAATCCCAGCACTCGGGAGGCAGAGGCAGGAGGACTGCTGTGATGTGAGTTAGAGGCTGAGCTCAGGGCCAGCCTGAACTACAAGGCGAGACCCTGTCTCAAAAAAAAAAAAAAAAAAAAAAAAAAGGAAAGCCTTGACCTTTTACCTAACTAACTGTAGACTGTCCTTGTGCCAACTAGATTGTTTGGGTATTTCAGGAGTCTTTTCTTGTCTTTTTAAGGATTCTTCACCTTGATCTTGGAAAATGGATCTTGCTTATTTTGAGTCTTTTCCATTTTGGCTTGAGTTTTGTGTCTTTCTGGATAGAGTATCTCTTATCAATTACTTTACTGGAGGTTTCTCTTCAGTTTCTTCCTTCTCATCATCATCTTTGTCATCATTTTAGTTATTATCATCAACATCATCATCACCTTCATCAGCAGATAGTTTTATTTTTGCTGTGGAACCTTGCTACCACTTCCAGGAACAGATCACTCTCCAGATATACTTGAGTTTTACAACCTCTTCCTCATCTGACTCTGCACCTTCCTCCACAGCTGCTAGGTGCTGTCCACTACTATGCACAGACCTAGCATCACAGTTCAACCTTAAGACAACAAATAGTACAATTTCAAAGCCCTAAGGGAAACTGTTCCTTGCATACACATTTTTAAAGCTATAGTGTTACTTTAACTGGACTACCTTGTAATTCATTGCCTCTGAAATGTGCAATTCATCCTTGGTACCAGCTCCTAACCTGACTGTTCTTTATGACAAATGGTGCTCATTTTCATCGTTGTCCAACTTAAAGTGATAATCTTTGTCTGCCTTTAGTTCACAACAGAAAAAATAGTTTTGGGCATTCAGGGGAGCTGTGTCCATATCTATGAAATCTTCCGAGAGCTGGCATGCACTTAGGTGGCAGAGAATGTACAGGGAAATACACAGCTAATGTCCCATAGAAAAGATGTGCAGGACAGAATTATGCCAGAAACCAGAAGAATTTCTTGACAAAGACAAAAAGCACAAATGATAAAGGAAAGCAATGACTACATTACAATTTGGTTTTTTTTTTTTGAGATAGGATCTGACTTTCTAGTCCTGACCATGAGCTCAGCCTCAAATTCATAGCAATCCTCCTACCTCTGCCTCCCAAGTGCTGGGATTACGGCGTGAGCCACCATGCCCCACATTGTGGTATGCGGTACTGATTACTGGTGGGCGTGAGTAACTATGCCCAGCATCATTGTATGTGGTTACAGGGATGGAACCCATGACCTTGTGCTTGCAAAGCAGGTGCCAGAACCACTGAGCTAAATCCCTGGCCCCAGTAAGCTTATTTTTTTTTAGGTTTTTTTGAGACAGGGTCTTGCTTTGTGGTTCTGGCTGGCCCTGAGCTCAGCCTCAAACTCACATCACAATCCTCCTGCCTCTGCCTCCCGAGTGCTGGGATTACAGGCGTGAGCCACCATGGCCGGCACTGTGGTATGTGGTACTGGTTGCTGCTGGATGTGAGTCTCCACACCCAGTATTGTTATGTGGTTACCGGGGAATCGAACCCGGGCCCTTGCGCTTGCAAGACAGGCGCCAGAACCACTGAGCTAACTCCCCGGTCCCCCAGTAAGCTTATTTTTAACATAAAGGAAAAAGCAACTAAGATACATGTAACACAATCAATAAAGGATTAGTATCCCTAACATAAAGACTAAATAAATCTTTTCAAAAGTCAAACAACATGGAAGGCTGAAGCAGGAAGATCACTGCATGTGTGAGGCCAGTCTGAGGCATACAATGAATGAGTTCAAGATCAGCTTGGACCACAGTAAGATGCTGTCTCAAAAAACAAAACAACAATAAAAGTCAAATAACCAACTTTCTAAAGAGGCAATCAAAGATGACATCCCTGAACAGCTCACAAAATATAAAAAAACATGCCGCTGACACAGTAGTATCTAAGTGTCCAGAAGACTGCAAAGCTATGTGACACTGGCACGCCCAGGTTTCTCATTCAAGCACTAACTAAATAGGACTCTGAACAATTTTTTTTTACAAATGCATCTAAGTTTCCTCATGTATAAAGTGCAAAATCTGGATTCACTAGATAATTATAGAGATTTTTTTTCTTTTTTATTAAGAAGTTATGTCTTCAATGAATAATGATGTAGATTAAATTAGTAAATGTTATGAATTTTTTAAAAAATGTACTAGCAGGGCCGGGGATTTAGCTCAGTGGTTCTGGTGCCTGCTTTGCAAGCTCAAGGGTCCTGGTTCAATCCCTGGTAACCACATACAACAATGCCAGATGTGGTGACTCATGCCTACCAGCAATCACTACCATTGCCAGGCGTGATGGATCACATCTGTAATCCTAGCACTTGGGAGGCAGAAGCAGGAGGATTGCTGTGAGTTCAAGGCTGAGTTCAGGACCAGCCTGAACTAAAAAGTGAGACCCTGTCTCAAAAACCTAAAAAAAAATGTACTAGCATACGCATATTAAAATGTTTCCACTATTATCACTCTTAAGAATTTAAGTCTTCTAAGCATTAATGCTCTTTCAACAACTTGTGTGTTTTCCTAATAACAAAAAGGAGCATGAAACTAGAAAGAGGAAGTCAGTGGGAAAATATTCAGCAGCATATTTCTAGCACTATCCTTGAGAATGGATTACCTGACCCACTACCACAAATAACTAGGCTGCTTGATAATTTTTTGTCACTCATTTATTCATCCAACACAACTGTTGAATGGATATTATGTGTCAGGCCTTATTAGGTGCAAAATAACAAAGAAACAGATGCTCTCTTCATTGGGTCCAATATAGAAGGCAGGTAAGTAATAATTAATCTTACGAATGATTAATTAATTAATTACTGCTGTTCTAAGTACATCAAAGATAAAACAACAGTGTGCATGAGTGCATGTAACAGGGGACCTGACCTAGCTTAAGAGGTCAGGGATGGCTTCCCTAAGGAAGTGGCATTTAAGCTGAGACCTGCAGTATGTCAAAATCTCATTCTTGGATGACACAAGCCATTAAGATCATCCATCTAAATCCATGGCTCTAATATCCCCTTTACCCAAAAACCTTCTGGCTTTAATTATACATTCAACATGAATCTTCTTATGAGAAGAGAAAATGTTGATCCCTGCCATGAGAGTTCTAGTTTGCTTGGTACGTATACTCTTAATTCTAAATCTAAAAGAAATAAACTATGCATTTTCTAAGCCACCAAGAAAATAAATGACCAGAAATGGTAATAAGAAAATAGGCCTTGAGTTCTAATGTCATCTGTTACTGTGACCTTTTAAGTTAATTGACTAACCTGAGACAGGCATCGTTTTTGCAGATCATCATTCAGACAAGGGAGAAATTCAGGACATCACTCTTTTTTTGTTTGTTTGTTTCCTGAGATGGCACCTCAAACTTACTGTGATCCTCCTATTTCAGTCCCCCAAGTGCTGGGATTACAGCCATGTACCATAGTACCTGGCAGAAATTCAGCCCATCTCTGAGAGCCCTAACAGTTATGATAAATCAAAAGCCAAATGTCACGGGTGAAGAAGGGAAGAAGTCATTAAGTTTCTACCTTTGGCTTTCTTGGTTGCAAAATGGCGAACTGGTACAGACAGACAGGCCAGGTGCTGGCTATGGTGAGGCTGTCTTCCACTCACTGTCTTCAGTGCCACTTCTGAAACAGGCCTGATTAAGACTCCAAGGTACTTGCAAGAGGCAGGTTGGATCAAGTGGAAGCATTTTAATCCCAAGGCCATGATTGAAGACAATTCTTGCGAATATCCTCTGAAAGGAAGACAAAAAGGAGATCCAATGAAAGAGGCACTACTGCAACTTAAGGAAATGTTTGCATCAATTATTAAGCGACTCCTGTAAACAGAACTAAGTATAGGCGAGCTACATATGTTACCTCTAGTCTTCCTTCCAGAAATCCCAGAAGAAAATATTAGCCCTATTTCAGATGATTAGAAACAGGCTGAGATACAGTCTGTAGGGCTCTGCACCCTAAGTTCTTTCTGCTACACCAAAATGCCTGTTGAGCAAATGTGCACCATCTAAATCTTAGATGATGCTAATTAAACTTCCATCTGAGGAAAGTATATCTTGATAACAGAGCACCACAAGAGGACTTTAAACAAGAAAACCATTTCAACAGCCAGAAAATGACTGGAAAATTTAGACAACAGCATTTAATTAAAATTTTCTTTGGTTCCTTAGGCACTGATTACCAATTAGAATGCACTTTAATGTGAGTCTGAAGCATGATTGAGGTTTGAGGTCTTCCATGGTACAGAACTAAAGCTCTGGAAAATGCCACCCTCTGCTGGGTTAATGCATGTTACATGTCATACTTCTGAGGCCTCTGACCGTGGAAAGATGCTATAGCCTACCACTTACCTGGGACAGAACACAGTCCTAGCTGACAAATGTAATACTAATAGCTTCTGACAGGAATCTGGCTATCACTCTGCTGAAAATGAAGAACAAATATCATAGGGCTGGGGGGTTAGCTCAGTGGTTCCGGCATCTGCCTGGCAAGTGCAAGGTCCTGAGTTCAATCCCCAGTAACTACATGCCACAATGCACACCTGTAATCCCAGCACTCAGGAGGACTGCTGTGACTTCAGTGCTGGACTGGGCTACATAGTGAGTTCAGGGCCAGCCTGAATTATGGTCTCAAAACAAACAAAAAACAAAACAAAAAGAATAATTATCATCAAATATCTAGAAGTTGCTATCTTCCAAAATCAGTTACACGGGTCATTTAAAAAAAAAAAAATCCTTCCTAAAATTTTGATGCAGGAACAATAGAGTGAATAAAAGCAGACTCGGCAGCCAGGGAGACCCAGAATCCAATCCCAGATCCTCTACCAACTAAATACTCTTGAGTATTTCTGTATCTTGACATGCCCTCTATAAACTGAGGGTAACTACATTTATTTCTTAGAGGGGACAATGTCATTAGGTGGGTAACACTTGACATGGTGCTTATAGACAGCAAGAGAGCTATTACCTCTCCTCTCAAGCACATTCATGCCAGGGTAAGACACAAGAAAGAAATCATGTACATGTCACTACTGATGTGTAAAATGTCCTGCAGTCAGACTTGACAGCAAATCTCCACTTTGGGTAACTTATTCTCCTTCTCTGGGCATCACTTTCCAGATCAATGAGAAAAATGACCCTGATCTTAAAATGAAATATTGAATCCAGGCGTAGTACCTAGAACACAGTAACTGCTTAATAAATGTGAATATTATCATCATTTTTTTAAAAGAGAAGCTAATGAGCAGTAGAGGCAAATAATTTCTCCTGAAAGAATTTCTAGCAGCAAATGATGTCAGACACAGCAGTTTATGAAGTCTGCACAGACAGATTTGCATGAAAAGTGAAGGAACAGTTTTTCTCTTCTTCAATTATTACCAATAAGTACTATTCACTGAGGTCACACCTCACTTGCTTACTTTTTCTGAGACAGGGTCTCACTTGTAATTCAGGCTGGCCCTGAGCTCAGCCTCAAACTCAGCAATCCTCCTGCCTCTGCCTCCCTAGTGCTGGGATTACAGGCTTGAGCCACCATGCCAGCACTGTGGTATGTAGTACTAATTGTTGGTGGGCATGAATCTCCACTTCCAGCATTGTTGTATGTGGTCACTGGGGATCAAACCCGGCCCTTGTATTTGCAGGGCAGCCGCCGGAACCACTGAGCTAAAATCCCGGCCTTACCTCTTATTATTTCATTTAATCCTATCAATAATGCCATAAAAAATTATAATAATCTCCATTTTACAGATGTTGAAACAAGGCGCTAGAGATTATCACTGTCCAAGAATTTAGAGCTAATGGCCCAACCATACTTGAAAAAAAACTTGGCTCAAAGTAAGGTTTCTGTATCTAGGTTTTTGCCTAATATAGCCAATGCCTAACTCATACTTATATCCAAATATGGATACATAATAATGCCTAGTTTAAAACAATTTTTTTTAATCTACAGTATTTCAATCTGGCTGCTCCATTTATGACAGGTTTCCTGGTGTTCCTGTTGCAGTTCATAAAACCAATCCACAAAGGAAATCCAAATGGGGTTAGAAATAAACAACCTCTGGCAGAAAACGCAGCACCCAAAAGCAGATCCAGTACACATGAACGGTAGACGATTCTATAAATAAACCACATCGCTGAAATGCTTAAGGCCTAGATTTTAATTGCACAGAAGTCAGGAAATTTTAAAGTACAGATTAGGTAAAGGAAGTCAATCCCTTGCACCTTTTATCTTAAGAACTTACACATTAACATTGAGTTCAGCAGAGATGAAGGATTAATGCTTAGAAAGAAATTAGTTATGAGAGCCCAGGTATTATTCAAGAAAAATAACTCATACACAAAAACACTGTGGCTAAAGTATATGAGCATTGGACATATTCACTAGATATGTGACCTGATTACATCATTTAGCCTGTATGAACTACACCTTACAGCACACCACTACAAAGATGATATTGAGTGTTTTCAAAAATGGTAACATTAATAATGTCTATGATAGCTAATATCAATAAAATGATATCTATGTGACACAACTATTCTAAGTGCTTTACATTTGAGCCTTAAACTTTATAAATCCTGATCATCCCCATCTTACAGATGAGAAAAAAAACAAATATTACACCAGATTTGAACTCTGGGACTATAGCTTGAATGTGTGCTCTTAACCACTATGCAATATACTACGTACATAAAACAGTACAATGTATTACATGCAATAGATGCACAATAAACAGTAAATGTTTATTATCTCAACTGTTATGTTTTACAACTTTCTGAAACACACATTCTTTCGCGAAAGGTGAGGTCTCAAAACTTCAGTTCTCCTGTTTTTCACAGGTGTATTTT
>PVIR01024201.1:11610-26294 GCA_004026965.1 Petromus typicus | reverse complement strand
TATATATATATATATAGCTTCTAGGAGTGTTTTTATCAAAATAACATTTGGCCAGTCTTAGATTCAGAGAATTCTGATCACTGTTTTATTTAGATAACAATAAAAAATTGAATGTATCCAAAATATCCCATAAAATGAAGATAACATTATGCTACTAAATTTTTAATAATCATGGGAAATGTTATGAATGCCATATTCAAAGTATATTGCAAAAGATACTTCAGTTTGAAAATTAAAGCACATATAGGTGTATGGTTAAAAATATAGGCCAAGCTAAATTTTGTGTCTTCAACTCAGAGGAAGTTGTCTTAAGGTTGATCCATGTAAAAACACTTGAAACTACACTTACTACATGGTAACACAATTATTAACTATTACATACTCTTCCTTTGATATATGGGATTACAGATCACTTTTGTTTGGTTCCTTGTACCTTTTATGTATTCTATTTTTCCTCTGGGGAACAAACACTACTATAATCAGAACATAATTATTTTAATGCTGACTTCCGCTCATTATAGAAGCTGTAACCTGTTACATTCCAATAAATAAACTGCAATTCTTTCAATAATCTTTATTGTATAAAACAAAAATCACAATTTCACAAGAACACGAGTGAAAATCAGTAATTTCTTTATAAAAATATTTCACCTAGAACTCTATTTAGACAATATGTACATTCACAATTTGCCTGGTGGAGATTTAATAGGAAAGGTTCACTTCCAAAGTTTTTCTAGGAAATCCAGTCTTCTGTATCAACTGACCCATGAACAAAGTCCACATTTATCAACTTTCTGCCAATCTGGCAAAGATTTGCTTTCTTTGGTCTGATGTCATATGTTCACAAGCTTCTAAAATGTTTGCCAAAATTAAAGTCTGCTGAATGGTTTTTGCCTTAACCCATATTCTTCCATTCATTCCAAACACAATCTCTAGTGGGTACAGTTTTCCCACTTCCTGTATGATTTCACAGTCTGGTGCAAGTAGCCTGGTGAGGAAGAAGAAAATGAAATGCAGTAATGTGGTAGTCTGTGCCCTGGCTCTCCCCTTGGAAAAATATTCCTTTTTACTGATATCATTCTAAGAATAAAATATGATGACACCGCTGACCCTTCTTCCTCCCTTCTCATTTCTGAGACAGGATCATTCTCTCTTGCCCAGGCTGATCTCAAACTTTGGGCTCAAAAACTTCTTCCTATCTCAGCTTCTCAAGTACCTAGGACTGCTGCCATGTGCACCATGACCAGCTCTCTAATACCCACTGCTTCTAATACATTTTATTAGTACATTCGTAAAAGAACATTTTAAACTTACTTTTTTGATCATGTAGGTTATTCTTTGGTAATAAACTCAGTGCCTGGAGGGAAATACTAGCTGTTTGGAACCACAGATGCTGCTTGGTTAATAACGTGCTTTTTTAACGTCCTAAATTTACTCTCCAAATTTGCGGAATTGGTAGGAAGGGCTAGAAGCCAGCTCTGAATTTTAGGGGATGTTGGGAGTAAAGCCCTTTAATTTAACATAACTTTGGGTAAAGATCTAAACACCTGTTGTAGCATCTACTCCAGCAGGAACTATTAAATCTGCCAGGGCAGGGGCCGGGGAGTTAGCTCAGTGGTTCTGGCACCTGTCTTGCAAGCGCAAGGGCCCGGGTTCAATTCCCCGGTAACCACATAATAATACTGGGTGTGGAGACCCACACCCAGCAGCAACCAGTACCACATACCACAGTGCCGGGCGTGGTGGCTCACGCCTGTAATCCCAGCACTCGGGAGGCAGAGGCAGGAGGATTGTGATGTGAGTTTGAGGCTGAGCTCGGGGCCAGCCTGAACCACAAAAGCGAGACCCTGTCTCAAAAAAAACAAACAAACAAACAAACAAAACCTAAATCTGCCAGGGCATAGTAAGAGCCTTGTATAAGTGTCTACATAAGCTCAAAGATCACCTCAGTCTAGCTGCTTTTGGCCAACATTAGAGAAATTTGATAATTTTGTACAAATGCAGACTGCATCTATGTTCAGACAACTTTGAAGAAAGACTGACTCTTCCACTAGGACTGAATATGTCAATGACAAGAACAGCAGGCCTTCTGGTAGAGAAGAATGGAATAGGACAAAGCAGGAATCCAAAGATGGAGTAACAGCCCAGACCCCACACTAACATCTGAAACTGCATGGCCTAATATATCTAAATTTAACATAGTAAGAAGGGGCAAACTATATTCCTGAGTTTACAGATATGCTAAACTGGGTATTTTTAACTAACTGAAGAGAAATTCAGATGCTGTTAATGAGTCCAAATTCCAAAGTGTCATCAACTTTCCAAGCAGGTATAGTAATTATAAATGAAGGCAGATAAGCTAGCGGATACTAGGACTTACTTTCTAATCAAGCCTAAAGTCACTTTAAAGAGAAGGCCATCCTGTCCAATTACACCCATTCCATTGGCTCTTCCACAGCTGTCAATACAGACAATCTCTGGTTCCATATCCTTATTAGCAACCACAAACTGGCCATAGATGAGATCTCCAACCTATATACAAAAAAAAAAAAAGTTAGTTTCTTTCAGCAAACCATCCTTGAGATGCTGCTACCCATATGTGGCTCCTTCCCATAGGCAGCAATGCCAAGCACCTACATTTCTGTGGCTAAGTGACTGCCCAGACCAGTGGTGGTGAACCAATGGCTCATACATCACTGTCTTTTTTTTTTTTTTATTGAAATCTTTATTGGTACATTACATATATACATCATGATTGCATTCAACAATGAGAATTTGTACCAGTATATGACACAACTTAATTCTCATTTTTTCCCATAACCCTGCCCACCCTCCCACCCCCACCCCCCCATATACATAAACTTTGTTTCCATCCTTTTTGTTATAATCTCATTATTTTCCCCCCTTCACTCCATTACGCTTTGAGTGTTTTCAATTTCACAATATATAACATACATTCTAGAACTCATTTATAGCTTTGTTTTCTCATACCAGAGAAAAGATACGATATTTACACATCTGTGACTGTCTTTTTAAGAAAATGATACTAATGTAGACGTTTTTTCCTAACCTAAAACCTCAGTTATCAGGTTTAATTGCAGTGTTGGCACTTTGTAATAAACAAGTGGGTTCTGGGTTGCAGTTTGGCAGTAGGTAGGTCTCTAAAAGCTTTGTCATCATCACTGAACTGCATTATATATAGGATTCTACTTTAGACCTAAATTCATATGAGTAACTGTCCCTTTACCTACCAGGAAATCCGCAGACCAGGAGCCAACTCACAGCCAAATACCCTCAAAGATTATAATATCCAATACCCACAGGTAGTTAAACATGTGAATTAATTAAAACTAGGTTATTTAAAATTCAGTTTCCTGTTACACTGGTCACATTTCAAGTGCTCAGCAACTACATGTAACCAGTAGCTGCTAGAGTAATCAGTACATATATAAAACTGCATCATTTTAGAAAGTCCTATCATAGAAAGCACCACTCTAGAGAATTACAGATTGACAAAGACAGGGAACTTTTAGAATGCAATTATTCAAAACCAAACAGAATATGTATTAAGTACCTGTTTATTGGTGACTACAGGAACTAGAGAGAAACAAAACACTTTCTGCCTTACAAGCATCCTGGTCTTAGCTAACACAAGGAATGTACATGTAAACAAATTTCATTCAATGCTACACCAAGTAAGGGCTACAGCAAAGATACAAAAGTTACAATTGGGCATAGCTTTGCAGTAGTAGTCATGTTTAACTTGGACCTCAAAGGACAGGCATATGTTCCAGAGGCTGAGAGGTGTAATCCAGGGAGAGGGAATCACATAAGCAAAGGCCCAAGAGCAGAGCTTAGTGGTATGTGGTGTGGTTTAAGCGTGGCTCTATGAAGGATATAAATATGCAAGACAGAAGACTAGTGGAGTGTAATACCAAAGAATCCTGTAGGTTTTGAAGAATTCTTTTCTTTTCAGAAACAGACTGTGTGAGGATTGTCAGCTGTCAAAAGCCAGAATGGAGGATAAACCTGGAGGCAAGGGTGTTTAGAACTTTGAGTTCTGTTAAAAGGAGCTAAGACCTGAACTTGTAGATGAAAACAGGATTAAATAAAGTCCTATGAGGTGAATGAATACGTATCAGTAAGCCACCAAAGGCACAAGTAGGCAGAAAGAATATGGCTACGCTACCTGTATAGCCCAAACTGAAAGTCTGTGGTAACATGATTACTCCTCTCTCAGCCCAACAGAGCTACAATCTGATGACTAGAGAAACAAAACAGGAACAACCAAGATGAACAGATGCTGAGAATGACAATGTGCAATATGTGTTCCTCCTCCCTGTGACCATGGCTGATTTACTTGTGCAGCACATATGGATATATTTAACTCAGTAGAGATAAAACATCCTAAGAACTAATGTACCAAACGTAAGTAAGTGCCTGTTGTCCTGGAGTTGGAAGATCGAAGCAACTGTTGTAGACTGTAGCCACTAAACATATCTGGGGATCATCCTGTAGAACTAGGAAAATGGTTCATTCTTTGGCGACAATTCAGAGGAGCCTTTGGACAGCTGAATAATCTGGGAAATCTTTTTTTTTTTTTTTTCTTTTTTAACCTGGTGAAACCAAACGTTTCTATCATTACCTGCACATTTGGTCTGTTTCTTTTAGTTGCACCTTCAAATGCCAAGTAAGACAAAGAGGCTGGCTCACTCCCTCCAACATCAACTTTGAAAATATCTCCGGATTTGGCTGTCACTATGCCAATCACATGGTCTCCTTTCACTGGTACATACTACAAAAGAAAATAATGAGACAATAGTCATAAATGACATATCACTGGAAAATACCTTTCACGAGTCCCCAGTAGTTTTTTCATTAAAGGGATGTTTAAAAAAATAATTTTACATTGAAGTTTACAAACTGACACAACCCTTACAAGAAATGTGATCGTGTCACTTTTATAACCCCTTCAAATTTGCAACTGCAACTTCTTTGGTTTTGTTCTGAGGCTGTGTTTTGGTTACACAGTCGGGTCTCCATCTCCTCTCGTGATCCATCCTCCCACCTCAGTCTACTGTAATTGGGACCAGAGCACAACCCTTCGCCCAGCTTTTTACCTTCTAAAGTCTATTAATCTGAGCTGGTATTCCATTTTTCTTCAGTAATCTTACCAGTAACTCCCTGGCCTCTGTTGCATATAACTCCATACACAAAGATCCTTACAGCCACCTCAGGACACTCCACTTTTTCAAAGTTTTTCCTATATGAAAGTCTTAACTATTCAAAGGAATTTAACTCTTGTTGATTTCCACTTATTACGACTGGTTCTGCTCCCCCTCCCCGGGACCCCAAAAGCCAAGGCTGCGGGCTTCCTCACGTTCTTTGAAAGTCTTCCCGGAGCGAGGGTACCATTTTCACAGCCACGCTGCCACTGCCAATCCCAACTCACCCGCTTTTGTTGCGAGTCCACCCAGTAAACGCCACCACTGCTGCCGCTGCCGGACTCCTTGTGACGAAGGCGGCCGCACTTGGTGACTAGCAGACGGTCTCCGCAGCGCCGCAAGCCCGGCCCGCACACGACGCGCAATCGCGAGCACGTCCCGGCGTTCAGGCGCAAGGGTCGCTCCCCTGCAACGCCAGGGCCATCCATTTCCTCTTGTTCTGGCAGCAGTAACTCCTCGCCCGGGAGCACCACCTGACCGAGGACAGTGCGTGCTACCCGCGGCCTACAGCCGGCCCGAGATTCCGGAGTTACCAGCGCAGATTCAGCCATCGCAGGGGCCACCAAATCCACTTCCGGCGCCCAGCTTCCGCTTCCTCCTCCGCATCCAATTGTCTTCCCTCCTGAGACTTCCGTTTCCGATAGTTGTGATCCTTGGGACTTGGGTCCGAACAGGTGAAACTGACCTGTACTCCAACTGCAGATACCCTTCCCAGCCATCCGCTAGCACTGATTGTATCTTAAATCGTTCACTCATCCTAGTCTGTCGGGGGGGCGGGGGGGGAATGCGTAGTACATTAAGGATCCTCCGCTTTCAGTGCTTCTGGTCGCGCTGTTCAATACAGGATGTTTCCAGGGGTTTCATGGAAACCAGGTTAACGACAATAGGGGCCTTAGAAATTGAACGTTCGCTGGGCTTAGAGGTCAGCGCTTCCGACTTCAACATTTGAAAAGTCGTTACCTCTGTACCAAATTTTTTTCTCTTAAAAAATAAAATCTTGGGCCAGGGATTTAGCTCTGGTTCGGCACCTGTCTTGCAAGCGGAAAGGCCGGGGTTCCATACCGGTAATCACATACAATATTAGGTGTGGAAACCCACGCCCAGCAGCAATCAGTACCACATACCACAGTGCCAGGAATAGTGGCTCACGCCTAAATCCCAGCACTGGGGAAGCAGAGGCAGGAGGATTGCTGTGATATGAGTTTGAGGCTGAGCTCAGGGCCAGCCTGAACTACAAAGCGAGACCCCGTCTCAAATTTAAAAACAAAAAAAACCAAACAAATCTTTTGGTGGCTGCTAGAAAAGATAGCTATTTGCATTTGTAGACAACACAAAGAACATAGAGGGAAATAAACATTATTGGTCTTGCCTTATGTCTTCTTTGGTATTTTGTCATCTGTAGTTGTGATTGTTTGTGGCACAAAACAGGAAATACCTGATGGATATCACCCTTTGGTGTATATTTCTCCCTATATTTTGCCCACTGCAAACATCCAGGTTACATACACACTTTCCCATACTTGAGCTATGAGTGCATGGCCTGGGAAAGTCAATAACTCAAATTTACCTCCCCGGGAGCACACTTTAGTTGCCCACGTGAGAAAAAGCTGAATCCTAAGCCCACAGTACAAGTACTTTTTTTGATTCTCATTTGAAATCATTTTCTCCATCAACAGTTGTGAGCTTGATTAAGTCTCCAGCAGTGGTGAAAGCTGGAAACCAGGAGGGTGTAACTGACCAGTTGCCCTCCGTATCGGCTGCCAATCTCTTTGTTTCCCAAGTGAATTATAGTTTAAAGTGTTTAAGGCAGAACTTCACTTACTTACATTCCTCAAATTTGGCCAGAAGCTGGTGAGCCATTTTCCCCAAATTAAGAGGCCAACTGAGATACATCATTTGTTTTGCAGTCAGATTAAATAGTTTCTTGGTTAATCTCCCTGGCAGGAGTGGTGGCTCCCTGGGCAGGAGTTACAAACTGTGCTTCTCTCTTCCCCACATCAACCCAGATCCAATGGGCTTGGAACAAGTAGGTACTGTATTCAGCGATGAAGCCAGCCTTAATTGAGCTTAACTCAAAGTTATGTCTCGAGAGTGTTCAAGGACCTCAGGTCCCAACCAGGCAAGAAAGAGTTAATGTTGCCTGATCTCTCAGGCCCACCTAGGTTATAGTGGAGTCTCAGGAAGGAACGGGGTCCACATGTGAAGATGAAGTCCTATCAAGTTCACTTTCTTAAGGGGTATCATGTGGGACCAGTCCAGTTTGCTTCTAAGCGAATAACACTACAGGAAATAGGAAAGAGCCTGCCCAGTGCACACTGCCATATGGGTGCTTTGCCTCCTTGTCTCTTGTGGTTAGGGCAGCAGGAACTCAAGAGCCCAGCTCCAAGTGCCACCAATGTTAGGTCCAAGCTGATCCCAAGGGGTCAGGGCCCCAAAGTCACATTTAGGAACAACAAACATTCTCTTTCCTAGTTGAAAAGTGGCCACAGGTAATTGAAGAATAAAGAGGAGTCTGCTAAGCAGAGCAAGGCAGCCTGCAGGACTTGTCCTCAGTCTGGCGGTCGGATTTCCTGTGGATATCCTAGGCCCCCAGGCCCATTCTTTGTTGTGGCTCACAGGCTTGAAGACAATGTTCTTGCCTTTGCGTGTCTCTGACCTCCATCTCCTCATAGCTCAGTATTCCCTGGAAAAAAAAGTTTCAAAATGCCTTTAGAAAGACTAGACCTGACCAAGGCCTTCCAGACTCTCAGAAATAACTCATTAGAAATGTTCAGTACATTAGAAGTTGGAAAAATAGCATTGCACCATTCCTTGTCATTGTTTTCCAAGGCAGTGAAGCCTTTTTTTCCCCTTTCAGATGGCACTACTTGAGCATTTGCTCCAAAGAGGAATCGTTCGGTCTTTTGCTGAGAATTCACTGTGTCTGTGAGTTAAGATCAAAAGTATGGTTAGATTATCTTTCCCACCTCAACCCCTAGTACAAAGAATGAACTAGATACTGCTTTGTAGGTAGAAGGTAGGGGTTGAGATAGCCATCCTACAGGAAGTGAACCTCCTAAATGAACCTTTAATATTTTGTAATTTGCTGGTTCCTAAAAATTACAAATGAATTCCATGCTGATTTTTATACAGAAATAGTAAACGAATGTATGTAAGTATAGTTAATATCTTTATCAAAGTATGAGATTTAATCTAAAAACAAATATGGCTATCAATACATAAACACAGTTGCTATGGTTGCTTTAAATCATAACTTTCTGAGGCCTTTTATCATCTATCTCCAGTTTATCTCTACAGTGACATCACTATTTTCCACAGTTCCCTAAATTTTCATCATTCTGTCCTATTCCCAAGATCATTTAACCTGTTACTATTTCCCTAGACAGTTTCTCTTTTTTTCTCTACTACAACCTCCCTGAGCACTGAGTACACTGTACTTGTATAAGTAGCAGCTGTTCAACAAAGAAAAGACTGAAATGACAACTGCATATGAATTTGTGTGTCATGATGCTATTATAGGATTGTATTCATTGAGTGCTTACTATATATCTGGACCAGACATGTATGAGTGCACGAGAAAAGCATAAAGTACCTCTATTTGATTGTGATAGTTAACTGATTGTTTCAATTTGTGTAAAAAAACACCCAACTAAATTGCATTAGCATAGTTCTGCATGTGGCTAGTAAGGACAGAAGACCTACCCTGTGTAGGCTTGGTGCTTAAGTAGTATAAAAGGGAAATGAAGAAGGAAGCCTCACTTCTGTTTCTTCAGAGGAGATCCAGGCTTGGATGTTGTCTCCTTATTCCCAGCACAGATCCTTTAGCTTCCTGATACAGATTACATGAAATGTGAGCTCCAGG
Source organism: Petromus typicus (assembly GCA_004026965.1). NCBI lineage: Eukaryota > Metazoa > Chordata > Mammalia > Rodentia > Petromuridae > Petromus > Petromus typicus. The sequence continues at coordinate 17,207 of PVIR01024201.1, read as the reverse complement.
CCTTTGATTGGATCCTTCAGATCTTCAGTGTGCAAACAGACCTTCTGCACTCTTCCACACCCAACTCTGTGGACGGCTACTGAAAGCCAATGTTGTAAATTCATATATACTTGCATATCTTTTTTTTTTTTAAAGGTTTTTTGAGACAGGGTCTCGCTTTGTGGTTCAGGCTGGCCCCGAGCTCAGCCTCAAACTCACATCACAGCAATCCTCCTGACTCTGCCTCCTGAGTGCTGGGATTACAGACATGAGCCACCATGCCCGGCACTGTGGTATGTGGTACTGGTTGCTGCTGGGCGAGTCTCCACGCCCAGTATTGTTATGTGATTACCGGGGATTGAACCCGGGCCCTTGTGCTTGCAAGACAGGCGCCGGAACCACTGAGCTATATCCCCGGCCCCTATACTTGCATATCTTGCATTAAATCTGTTTCTCTAGTAGGTACTGACTGATACATAGAGTATAATCAAAAGAAGAAAAGGAAAAAGGAAATTTTAAAATAATGTCTACTGATTAACAAGACATATGAACAAATGAGGGAATGGTTAGTAACAACTAAAAAGACCTTTAAAGAGTATAGAAGAGCAGATACAAGAAGGTCATTACCTCTAGTATTGAGAGTAGTCAAAGAACACCCCACCCACAAGCTAGGGCTGATCAAGACCTTTCTGGAGAAGGTATGGTCATGACTCATTGGATAGCAACAAGTAACTGGGAATCTGCTGGTGGAACCTCCTATAAATCCAGTCTCCAGAACTTTCTAACACTTCTAAGGTGCTGGGAGGGATCTCCTGGAAAATTCTGCAATAAAACTGCACAACAGAATGCTAAAGAAAACAGCTGAATACCAGGTTGGCATAACACCAAGCAGAAAGAGGTGCTCGAGAAACTGATGGAGCTGCAGAGTGCTCATGAGCACACTAGGACAAGGAAACAAACTCATTTCTCTACTGGGCCTTCTACCTAGAAAGCTTATTGCCATGATATATAGAAAAGAAAAAACTATCATAAGGTCCCATATCCAAGTTGGAGGTAATACACTAATAAATAGTCTAAGGTCATATGATGTTTTAAAATCTTACTCATCAGTAACCGCAATAAGGTGGTGATTGGCCAGGCCCAGATGGCTTCACTGGATCGTCACAAAAAAATTTAAAGAATTCATTTAGCATCTCAGTGGATGCAGATAAATATATTTGGCAAAATCTATCATCCTCCCGGGATTTTTAAACTCTATAAACTAGGATTACATGGAGATATTGCCACCTGCTGTGGCTCACCTGTGAGAAATGCACAGCTAACATCATACTAGATTTTGAAAGACTAGTCTTTTTCCTCATATTTGCCACTTATGCTCATCACTGCATGGGAGTTTCTCTCCACAACAGTTCTACATGAAAAAGCAATTTAAAATACTTAGCTAGGAAAGAAATAAAACTATTTCTGTTCACATGTGATATGATCTGGTATATAGAAAAATCCTAAGGAATCAGGAAAACCATCAGAATTACGAGTTCAGTGCACACAAAATTTACAGAAATCAACTATTTTCTATAAACTTGAACAACCCAAAAATAAAATTAAAAATAATTCTCTTTATTATAAAAGTAATATTAAAGAAAATAGAACATTTGGGAATAAATTTAACAAAACAAGTGCCAAATTTAAATTCTAACAATTACAAAACATTGTTGAAATAAATTAAAGAACATTTAAATAATTAGAAAGGCATCTATGTTCATAGATCGGATGATTTAATATTAAGACAACAGTATTCTTCAAATAGATATAAATGTTTAATATAGTCACTGTCAAAACACCGACTGGATTCATTGCAGAAATTGGCAAATTACACCTAAAATTCATATGAATATTCAAGCATCCTAGAATAGCCAAAACAAAGAACAAAGTAGGAAACGTCACACTTCTAATTTCAAAATTTACTTCAAAGATACAGTAGTCAAGACACTGTACTACTAGCATAATGACTGAACATAGGTCAATGGAATAGAATTAAGAATATACAAATCGACACTTTTAATCAATGATTCCTAAGACAGTTCAGTGGGGGAAAGAATAAGCCGTTTTAACAAAGGATGTTTTGCTTTAATTCTTATTTTTATTAGTACATGTTTGCAGAGCATAATGATTACATTTATTCTAGGGAATTGTGACATGTATCTAACATGCCTTAATTCTTTTTTCAATCCCCTTCCCCTGCCCCTTTTCCCTTCCCCTCCATCTCAACAAATGATATTGAGAAAACTGGATTTCCTTATGCAAAAGAAAGAGGTTGGCCCCCCTACTTCAAATTATGTACATAATATATCTATAAATAGATTTTTTAAAAAATCTAAATTTCAGAATTAAAAGTATAAAGCTCTTAGACAAATCTGATAGTAGTTTCCTAGATATGACACCAGTAAAAAAATATCATTCAAGGTAGAAAACAGAAAAATTAGACTTCATCAAAATTGGAACAGAAAGCCCATCAATGAGAGAAAATACTTGAAAAATCATACATCTGATAAAGGTCATGTATCTAGAATTTATAAAGAATGTTTACAACTCAATAAGAAGAAGATACATTTCCCAGTTTAAAAGTGAGCAAAGAGTCTAATAGGCGTTTCTTCAAAGAAAGTATATGAATGGCCACGTAGCACAGGAAAAATACTTAATATTATTAATCATCTGGGAAATGAGACTTCCTTACCTCACCTAGGATAGGCATTATCACAAACCTGGATGCTGTGTCACATGCCTGTAATCCTGGCAAATCTGGAGGCTGAAGCCAGAAGACTGCAAATCAAGGGAAGCCTGGGCAATTTAGTGAGATCCTGTCTCAAAATTTACAAAAATGGTTAGAAAGGGACTGGGGAAGTAGTTCAGTGTCAGAATGCTTGCCTGGTTCAAGTCCAGCCCGAGCAACTTCATGAGACTCATCTAAAAGTAAAAAAAAAAAAGAGATAGGGATGTAGCTTAGTATTCCCTAGGTTCAATCTCCATTACTACCAAAAATTTTTTTTTAAAAAGGAAGAAATGAAGGAAAAAAGAAAGGGAAAAGAGAAAAGGAGATAAAAAAAGAAAAACAGTTTAGTAGTGGGAATATGAAATTGTGCACTCACTTGGAAAAACATACTGACACTTCTTCAAAAGGGTGTTACATGTCTGTAACTCCAGAAGCTGGAAAGCTAAGACAGAAGGACTGAGAGTTCAAGGCAAGCATAGGGAACTTTGACTCTGTCTCAAAATATAAAGGGCATTTCCTGCCAAGGAGCTTTATCTCTGTAAGGTTTTTGCCATCTCTCAATAGTACCACAAGCTGGTGACCAAACTTTTAATACATAAGTATCAGAGACTACTGCAGCAGCTCTAATCTCCTGCTCAGTGCTATGACTCAAGGTTAGAAGAAAAACTCAAAAGACAGAATTAAAGGGACAGAGAAATGGAAGCCAGGACAGCCAGGACTGAGCAACCAGCAAAGACCCTGGTAGTCCAAGCCACTGCTGTTTATAGATGACGTCATGGTCAGACTAGCTATGTGAGGGGATGTCCAGTTGCTCTGGACACATTACTGATCCAGGCAGGACTTGGAAAGGAAAAACCAAAGCATTCTTTGAGAACAGAACAGACAAAATATAGGGTTGTAGTTAGCAAGTAACTTTGCTCTTCTAGTTAAGAAGGTTTTTATTATGGGAATGGAATTTGGATGAGTCACTTTGACCTCGGTACATGAACTTTGGCTGGACCTGCTTCTCAAAACAACCTGTCAGTAGGGTTAACTTTACAGTCTGCTCGCAGCCCACTTCAGGCATGATCAAGAAGGTGATTCCCCAGTGTGAGATTTGGAGGGACGCGCCAGGTCCAAATGATAGCACTACTGCTAACCTAATTTAAGGTATAGAGACAGTGATCAGTCTGGTGCCTCTAGAAGCCTCTGCAGCAGGACTCGAGGAAGTCCACCAGGGAGGAGTCCCAGTTCCTCCAAGAACTGCCTTCTCTTCCTACCACCAAGTTTAGATATTCTCCTTTCTAATCTGCATCTTTCCTCCCCCTCACAGCTGCTTATTTCATCATAATGTCTCTCTCACCCTTTGGCATGTCATGACCCATTATGACTGTAGCGACCTGCCTGTAGCTCATGACATTTTAGTCCCAGTCATCACTGCCAGATGCCTCTGAGTTCCTAACTCAAACTCCCTAGGGCATGAGTTTGTTGAGACATCCTCAGGAAGCAAGTGAGTCAGAAGACTTGCCTCTCCCTTGCTAGTGGGTGGAAAAATTGAGGTAACAGAGCTTCTGAATTTCACAGCCTACCCAGTAATGGCGAACCTTTCAGAAATAATAATGAGTAGGTTGTGGCACACCTAGGCTCACCTCCATTGACCTAGAGTCCAGGTCCTAGACTTTCCATAAGGAGGGGTAATCAAAGATTATGGTGAATATTGAAATTTTAAAAACTATTATAGGAAAAGACACATCGTCATCAATTCTCAAAATGTTTCCCCTCACACTGAACATATATCCCATCATTATCATTTTCTAAAGCAGCTCTAGAAGACCTCTTTTTTTTTGGTACTGGGAATCGAACTCAAGGTTTCACACTTGCCAGGCAGGAGTGGTGCCACTGAGCTACATCTCCAGTTCTTGAAGACTTCTTTTGTGAGTGCCTTTAGTTGTGATGTAGCTGCCTCAATGCTGAATCAGTTCAAAATATTTACCTTTCATCATCTTTTTTAAAAACCATTTGTTCAATTATTGTTATTGTGTTTAATTTTATTTATTTATTTAGAGTCTGGGCCTCATTATCTCATGATCATTTTGACTCTGGAGGAAAAACCAGAAGTTGCATGGTACCACATCCAGGGGATTAGCCTACATCATAATATTTCATATTTCACAGAAATTTCTGTAAACATTTAGAATCAATTTAGACATCGGAGCAGCCATGATTTACACTCACAAGAGGCTATTTCCAGAACTGCCTCAGAAAGTCAATAATGGTATAACTATCTTAAGGGAGAGGGCATATTTTGGAAGGGGGTAGGAGAACTAATGGAAATATATCTTTTACTGTAATTAGTTTTTTTAATTTTGAATTTAAACACTCATTATAGTTTCTAATCACATCTTGTATATGGTGGCACAAAGATAAAATATCCAGTGTGAACATCAAAGAGGTAGGCTGCCAGTAAGAGAGGACTCAAAGAGGACTCGCATAGGGTATATTATTCAGCCTTCATAAAAACAGAACTGGAGAATGAGGAGGGAGAGAGAGAGTGTCATTTGTTATGAATCTGGCTGACACAATTATGAAGTCTCACTATCTGTGGTTTGTAAACTAGAAAACAAAAGTACAGGTAATATGTCTATTTGAGTCACAAGCCCTAAGAACCAAGGGTGTGATTATGTTACTCCTAGTCTAAGCCTGAAGGCTGAGAACCAAGGACAGGGGCCACTGAGGACAGACAGGCCATTGAGAATTAGGAGCGGTGATGTCTAAGAGGAAAAGAAGAAGGATGTTCCAGTTTAAGAACTGAGTCGGGCCGGGGAGTTAGCTCAGTGGTTCCGGCGCCTGTCTTGCAAGCGCAAGGACC
>PVIR01024201.1:0-11510 GCA_004026965.1 Petromus typicus | reverse complement strand
TCTGTCTCCAAAAACCTAAAAAAAAAAAAAAAAAAAAAGAACTGAGTGGATGCTCAGTTTCCCTGCCTTTAATACGAATCAGATGGGATGATGCCTCCAACATTGGTGAGGTAGGTCCTGTTTATTCGATCTACGTGTTCAGACCCTAATCTTTTCTGAAAGAAAACCCTGAGAGACGGAATGTTTTAGCTATCTAGGAATCCCTTCAGCCAGCCAGGCTGACACAGGAAAGGAACCATCACAAAAGGCCCCAGGGGAGCTGCTTGGTGCTTCCCTGTGGGTCTAGCATATACACACACACACACACACACACACACACACTCTCTCTCTCTCTCTCTCTCTCTCTCTCTCTCATGCCCACACACACTGTGAGCAATGCCAGTGTCCTACAGTATACTTTAGTCATGCTGTTATCTTTAAGCCTGTTATATTTTATTTACTTTCTATCTTTACAGAATTTGCTAAATGCTAAGCTCTATTTTAAGAGTTTTATACGTATTACTCGTAGCTCATTAAATTCTCACGATGGCTCTATGAGTTTAGCATCATTACCTGTTCTTTACAGATAAGAAACTGGAGAACAGAGGAGTTCCCCGTCTCAGGTCACACAGTGTCTCTACACAGCAGAGACAGGACTGGACCCAGGCAGCCTGACTTCAGACATTACCTTATCCCAGGCCAAGGTTGTCCGACTCGCTGAGCTTTCTAGAAAAGAATAATCTTAGTTTTCTTGCAGTCCTCTTTCTGAAGAAAGAGAAAGGCTTGAAGGGGGCTATCCTTTCGGGTTTTTGATTTGCTCCTCTATTTTTCAATTAAAGTAATGTTTTGTTTTCTTTCGAGGGGAGAGACAGAGAAGGAGGGAGAGAGAACTATACAGTGGAAAGAACACAAATTCTGGAGTCACCTCTGGCTTTAAATCCAGACTTGGCCACACACACCTATCATGCCAGCCTTGGGGAGGCTTGTACAAGAGAATGGCTGTGAGTTCAAGGCTGGTGGGCTACACAGCCAAGTTCAAGGCCAGCCTGAACAACGTAGCTGGGCTCTGTTTCAAAACAAAACAAAATAAAAGAGAACAAAAACAAAAAACAAACCCAAATAAATAAATAAATAAATCTGGTCTCAAAATATTTATCTGTGCATTACCTAACCTTTCTGATTTTTCATTTTCATATGTGTAAAATTAAGGATTGGTAGGAATATTGTGTGGGATAGGATATGTAAAAAGCCTAGTACAATACATAGTAAGTGCACATTAAAGAAATTATGGTTGTTGGCAGAGGACGATAAAATCCTGGCCATCAATTAGGTGACCACAGGTCTTTGGGCCATGCAGTACCCCAGCAGGTTTTACTGCTGTTAGGTATCTGAGCTGGACTAGGTAAACTAAGTATTACAAATATAAATGATGTGAGCCACTGTCTTCCCCTCCTACATCACACATTCCTGATTACAGCACTATTTCCTGTCAGACTCAGGATCCTTTTCACAATTGCTCAAGATGGATTCAGCAGTGGGAATTGGCCCAGGAGGTGGACTTGTTTAGCATCTCTCCTGTAACACCAAATATAGAGAGGCTGTCTAAGCCATTCCTTCAGTAACTTAGCCAAATATGCTTTGCTTCTTTCCAGTCTTTTTTTTTTTTTTTTTTTAGTTTTTTGAGACAGGGTATTGCCTTGCAGTTCAGACTGGCCCTGAGCTCACTATGTAGCCCAGGCAAGCCTCAAACTCACAGCAATCCGCCTGCTTCTACTTCCCAAGAGATGGGATTACAGGCATGAACCCCCACACCCAGCATTGTGGTATGTGGTACTGATTGCTGGTGGGTGTGAGTCACCACACCTGACATTGTTGTATGTGGTTACCGGGGATCAAACTGGGGACCTCGAGCTTGCAAGGCAGGTGCTGGAACCACTGAGCTAAATACCCAGCCCTACATGTAAAAAATTTTAAGTGAAGTTGGGCGTGATACACATGTCTATAATGCAATATTCAGGAGACTGAGGCAGAAGAATCAGATCAGCATGGGCTACATTGTGAGTTCAAGGCCAACCTGAACTACATAATGAGGCTGCTTCAAAAAAAATTTTTAAATGTTATCTTGAACATGTTTCTAGGTTAAAACATGATTATTTTTAGTGGCTAAGTGATAGAATTATCTAAAAGAGATATTGTGATTTATTTCAATAGTCCTCAAATCTTGAACTTTTAGGACTTGTGACAAATTTGTGTGTGTACCTTTCCACATACAAAAATGCATTCCTGATGGTAGTTTTTGTTAGTTGGTTTGGTTGGTATTTCTGTTTTGTTTTAAACAGGGTCTCACTATGTAGTTCAGGCTGGCTTTAAACTTCCAGCAATCTTTCTGCTTCAGCCTCCCAAATTCTGGGATTAGGTCATGTTACACCACACATGGCCAGATGGTGAATTTTAAGGATGGTACACAATACTGTCAAATTTTAAGACCTTTCCTTAAACCTATACATTTGCTCTTAACTTTTATTTTTCAAACTTGATAGAATTTTGTAGATTTTTTTTCAAACAAAATATTACATGAAAATCCACTATATGAGACACAAACATGGCTGCTGCAATGGTCATGGTCCGGAGCCTTTAATACTACCCACACCTATCCAAACTTCTCTACTTTCCCATGCCCTCTTCCCCAAATTCTGCCCCCAGCTAATATAAATGGTTTTTAATACTCTTTCTTCTAGATTAGCAATGAAACTTTAACATCTGTTATCATTAAGGGTATTAATTTCAGCTACAATTTGTACAGGAAATCCAATTTGGCTACTGTAACAGAAAGGACAATTCAACGTCTCCACATCCAAATCCACAGGTAGAGTAGTTTCTCAATTGTTTGGTTCATGGCTCAGTGATATCACCAAGCATTAGATTCTTTCTATTTTGGACTCTGTCTTCCTCAATGTGACAAGCACTCAGACTGCCTCATAATCACAAGATGGCTATAGCCATAGAAAACATTATATCCTTACACAACACCTAGCAGGGATGAAAAGGCATATCCTTTTCTCATATTCCTTCTGGAAAGCTAGGAAGGCTCCTAGCTGATTTCCTTCATTTCCCATTAGCCACAATAATGTCACATGCTCATTTCTTGGCCAATCATAGACAATTGGTTTTGTATCAACATGCCTGGTTTACACCAATCAGAATTAACCTATTAGAGGTGAGGAAAGTCTTAACTTTTCTTGAAATCCATGACAAACTCACATCTGAACAGCGAGGTTCTGTTGTCAGGGGAAGAGCAAAGAAATGAGCAGTTGTCCACTATAACAACCCATTAAGAATAAATTGAGAGCGCTGGAGGTGTAGCTCAGTGGCACTGTTCTTGCTTGCAAGCACAAGGTCCTGAGTCTGATCTCCAGCACCAGGAAAAAAATGTTGAAAATTCAGTGTCAAAATCCCAAGGTTTACCTTTATCCAAGAGATGGTCTTGAGAATATTACTCAACTATTCTGGACCTCTGTTTTTTTATCTGTAAACTGAATGTTACATTAAGGTGAGTATAGATAAGGTAAGGTACCTGCCTTACCTACCTAACAGCATTATGGAGAAGGATAAATGAGACTGAATGTATAAAATAATGTTACAAAGCACTTTACTAATATCAAAGCTTGTTACTAATTTCATTCCTAGATGTAATATGTACCAACAGAGCTTCTATGAAAAGCCAGAACCTAAGCATAGCCTAAATTCTAAAAGCTCATTTAATTTAGTTGTTTGTTACTCTAAATCTCATAAGGTTACTCACCAAAAAGACATCCTGTAAACCTTTAGCAACACTACTGTAATACACTAAACAGTGAAGATACATGTAGGAAGTCTGTGACCTGCAAAAGATTTCATCTGGCATTCAGGAACAATATGATGAATATTCAGTTGCAGTTTGCCTACTCTGCTCTTTGTTTTCATTTTGCATGACCCTGTCTTTTTCCTGCCTTGTAGACAGGATTTTTACCAAATCCATTTGAAATGTTGTCTTACTGGCTACTGGAATTCAGAGCTTTCTTTGATTGTTACAATACTATCTACAACAACAATAACATGACCCAGACATCTGTAAAAACAAAGCTACATCATCCTTAGATGAGATCTAGGTGCCTGCTGGCTAGCATTCCCTTCCCCATGTCCCAGATCAATGGATTTAGGGGGATGCTTAGCTTCTGTAACATCTCTAGATTCTGAGTCTGAGATCTGAATGCAACTTTATAGGTATATGAAATAAACTGGGTAATAACTCTGACTCATTTCTCTAATTTTAGGCTTAAGTGCCTTCATGGTTCTTTCAGGTCCTGAATAAAGCCATGAACTTGGCAATCATGGACTTTACTTCTTAGGATTCAGCTTAAATTGATATTACTCAGAGCCAAAGATACATTGGTTTAAATAAGATATTCCCCTCTCTCTCTCTTTATCCCACTCCTGTTCTCTCTTCCCCTCCCCACCCCTTCCCTTCTCTCTCTCTCTCTCTCTCTCTCTCTCTCTCTCCCCTTCCTTCCTCTCCCCCTCACCTCACCTCTGTGCTTACTGTCTGCAACTGTTCTTGCCTATAACCTCCCACTGGCTCACCACTGTTACCAGCAGAAAGCACTTGCACTGGTAAACACAAATCTCTCCCCTCGACATAGAAATTGCACACATCACTTTCACTTACATATCAATGACTAATTTTTTTCACTATCAAATCTAGCTTATTATCATATACTCAACTAAATTAAGACATTTCTAGACCTGATAACATTACAAATGATCATTTCAAAAAGCTCGAGGTATAATACAGTTTTAATTGAGAAGATGCCTGGGATATATCTGCTCTTTTAGCTTTTATGCCACTGTCAACCACCTTGTTCATTTTACCAGTCTCAATCCCAAACAATTCTCTTCGATGAGCAGAACTAGTAGTGTTAAAAACGGAAGTGAGAAGGAAAGCCAGTGTTTATTATTTCAATCATATTGCATTACATGACATCAGTAGGGAAGTAATATTTTTAGTACCATTTATCTGTTAGATAGGAAAATAAATAAATTCTCTCCCTGCCTCCTTGCTGATCATATAGATCAAAGTGTCTAGGTACCCAGCAGCATGAAATACTTAGGCTTGGGGGACATATTTCAGAAAACCTTTGCTAATCACTTATTCTTGTGATCTAAAAGTTTCATCAGGAACAAAGGAATTAAGAAAATGCCCTAGGGGGCCAGAGATTTAGCTTGGTGGTTCCAGTGCTTGCCTTGCTAGTGCAAAGTCCTGGGTTTGATTCGTGGTAATCACATACAACAATGCCAGGTGTGGTGACTCACACCCACCAGCAATCAGTACCTCATACCACAGTACTGGGCCTGGTGGTACACGCCTGTAATTCCAGTACTTGGAGGGCAGAGGCAGGAGGATTGCTGAGTTCAGGACCAGCCTGAACTACCAAGCGAGACCCTGTTCCAAAAAAAACCACCAAAAAACAAAACAAAAGAAAAAAAACAAGTAAAGAAAACACTTTAAGTATTTCTGATGAACTGACACCTAACAGAATTTAAGTTACTGAAGTTGAAAACATTTTAGCTTTCTAAAATGGTGTTACGTAATGCTGAGGATGTAGCACAGTGGAAGAGCCCTTGCCTAGCATGTGGGAGGCTCTTTTTTTTTTTTTTTTTTTTTTAATATCTAGGTAGCAATTAGACTTGTATAATTTTTTTAATCTTTATTGGTACATTAAATATACACATCATGATTGCACTCCAAAATGGGGATTTGTACCAGTATAAGACACAACTCAATTCTCATTTTGAGGCTCATTTTTTAACACCACTGTCAAAAAAAACCAACCCCAAAGCCCACCTAAAAATAATGCAATAGTTTCATATATATATTTATATTTTAATGTAAATGAAAGAAAATTCCACAGAAGGTGTTCATGATATAACTGTCCTGCCCATTTATTTTTTCTCTGAGTGCTGTATGTTCATCCTCAGCAGTACTGACCGAGGCCTTGGGTCTGTCATGGCCTCCATACCCAGCTTGGCAGGTACAGTGTTATCTGACCCTGGGCTCTGTTGTTTGCAGTGTTTATTTTGTTCAGGTCTCCACCTTCCCTCTGGTATTTCTGGCTTGATATGTATCCTTTCCTGCAAAGAGGAAAATTTTGGCCTCGGTAAAGACTTAACCTACGTGTAGATGGGAGTTGGGCAGATAGGCAAGGCACCAACAGGTTCCCTTATTTTAAGCAACTGAAAAGACAATAGCTTTTTAGTACAAAATGCTTAACGTGACCTGTAGACTCCCAGGCTCAGTAGGCAGCACATTTGTCCTACGTAAGACCTGAACATAAAGGGTAACTCCTTTTCCACCTGGAGTACTCGCGCTGCCCTTTCTGCCCACAATCTCAACTGTTAGGGCAGGTATAATACATAATAAAACTTAGCCTCGTAGGACGGGTCAGGCTCGCAATCACCACTCACGGACAGCTACAGACAGCCTCTCAGCCGGACGCGATGCGCAGTCCTGCAGCCTCATTCGCTCACGCACCTTTGCGCTCCGGACCGCAGAGCCTGCGGGCTGCGTGTACCCGCTTTCCTGGTCCCCCGCGAAGGGCAGCCGGGAGGCGGAGCTGGTTTCCTGTCCGGCGGGTTTAGGCCGCTGCACCCGGAAGTGGCGGCTGGAGCGGGAGTGCTGAAGGGTCGGCAGACAGTATAGTGACCCAGAGCGGGGCGTGGGGGCGTTGGCCATGTTTCCCTTCAGTCCCTGTAGCCCTGGCGGGGACGAGGCGGCCGGAGCTGAGGAGCCAGCGTCTCACGGCGGGGAGGCGGCAGCCGCTAGGCCGCCCTCTCCCGCTTCCCCGCCTGCACCTCCACAGCCCGAGGCTGACGCCGCCCTTCCTCCGCCCGCCGCCCGGAGCTCTCGCCGCCCCGGCGTCCCCGCGCCATCCCCCGCCGCGCGCCCTGGAGAGCTGGAGCTGCCCGGAGCACTGAAGCTGTCGGCTGCCACTGTTGAGGAAGAGCCGTCCCCTCCGCGCCGGCCGTCCGGGCCAGACTGCAGGGCCGGGAGCCGGGGCAGGCACGGTCTGAGCGCGGGCCTGGGCGGCCCAGGCGCTAGACTGTTCGGGTGGCTGCGGGAGCGCAGCCTGGGCCGCGGGCTGTTCGTAGACCCGGCGCGGGACCATTTCCGTACGATGACTAACCTCTATGGTTCCATCCACCCCGCGGACTCGGTGTACCTCAGCACACGCACCCACGGTGCGGTCTTCAACCTGGAATACTCGCCCGACGGGTAAGCGCGGCCCCTCGAAGGACGGGTACCCGGCTCCGCCACTTCGACCCCGTCCTTGGTTCTGGCAGGGTCTGCGAGTGCATTTTCGGCCGCTGCCCTTCATGCCCCCTGATACTTTAAGAAATGCCTTATCTGTGTTGAACCCCCATTCTAACCTTTTGAGGCGGTTAGGCTTATTTTGCATCCCTTCCAGACTCCGCAGAATGTGTGAAGGGAAAATACCTAAAGCCGCACAGTGTATATGTCAGAGCTAGCCCTAAACTAGGGCTTTTTGCTGTACAGCAGGTGCTCACTAAATATAGTTTAAATAAATACCCTTTCTTATGCTGTCCATTCTAGGCTTGCTTTTCTCCTAAATTTGTATCAGAGGTAGGGAACCTGCAGAATCTGTGTCCCCTATTCCTGAATTTGTCGCTGGAAGACAAGTATGAATTACTGTGCTCAAGAAAGATACACTACAAAGAGGCACCTGTCATCGTTTGGACCATTTGTAAAGTTCCGAAGCTAGACCTCATGTTTCTGTTAAGGGATAGGTATCTTCTTGATATCTTGGTTACTTTGGACCATGGGGAATTTTCAAAAGTAATATACCGTATTATTTACATATTGTATATTTTGTCTTGAGTATACAGGTTTAACAATGATTAAAAGAAAACTGAACATACATCCACCACAAAATGACATTGTTAATATAACTCTTACCACACCAAGGATCTAAGTTGCTAGTTATTTACTTATTTTATTTATTCATTCCCTCGTTCAGCAAATGCTCTTTAAATACTCTGTTCCAAATGTAGGGCTAACAGTGTTGAGCAGAACTACCTAAAGGCACTGCTTTTATTGAATCTGAGACCTAGCAGTTCAATGAGATGATAAATAATCATACTGAGTAGTGCATAGTGCATATTTACAAATTGAAATAGTTTCTTGAAGGAATCTAAGGTATTTGATGTTTCCCTGAGAAAAGGGACAGTTGAACCAAGATCAGCGAAATTAAATTGATAGACTCTTAAGTGCGTCAAGATAAGGTTGGAGAGGAAGAGTAGCAGTATTCTAGATGAAAACTGGTATATCCAAAAGACTTTTGGTGAGAAAGAAGCAGTATGTCATGTTAGAGAAGCTGAAAATCATTTTTTTTTTTTTTTTTGAAGAGCTAAAACATGCTAAGGAAGGAGCAAAGGAGCAGAATCAGGAATTAACTGAACAGTTAAGCCCTACTGCATTACATTGATGAAAATCTTTTTCTTTTCTAATCACTTCTGGTACTAGGATCTTGGGTTTCTCCTTTTAATAAATTTGGTGGAGCTTGTAGCAATGAGTATACACCCGAGTAAAGAAGAAAACTGGTGAGAGGAGAACCTTTTACTGAAACTTCTTCATGAAACTTTCCTCCTTCCTTCATTCCCTGTTTCTAAAAACTTCCCAGCCCAATCCTTAAGAGTCTGTTTCTCAAAAACATTTCTTTCCTCTCTATGCTGGCTCCTCTCCTCCTAGCCTTGTACTTTCTACGTTAAGGACCTAAGTGGTAGCTGTTTCTGTTCTTTAGAGGTATACAATTTTAGTAGAGAATGGTGGATATAGGATGAATTATGAAGACTGAATTTAATTTGCAGAGCAGTTAGGATGAGGGGCTATATTATTCAGAGTTCTTTGTTTGAATTTGGACTACAGTTCCCAGAAACTTTTTTTTTAACCTAGGGGCACTTTAGCACTGAACTATATTCCTTGGAACTTTGAGCTATATTCCTTGAGATATATTCCTTGGAAGTTTTTGAGACAAGGTCTCACTAAACTAGCCTCAAACTTGCGTTCCTCCTGTGTTCACCTTTTGAGTACCAGAGACTTTTTGAAGGTAAGTAGGTACTTTTTAATTATATAATGTATACTTATTGTGGTAAACCCAGGCTATAAATAAACCAAACATCAATTTAGGTTAAATCCCTAGAATGAACCATAACTTATGATTTTTGACACATAAATAGCTGTCAGTGAAGATCATACCAATTTTCATTCCTGTCACACACACATAAGTGTCTAACTCCCTATATCCTTGCCACTACTGCGTATTGCCATTCTTTTTTTTTTTTAAATCTTTGTTAAGGTGAAATAATTCAGTATTAATTTTTCAGTATTCTTACTTTATCTAGTAGCAGGCCTAACATTTGTTGGGATGAAGAAATTTTATAGGCCGATTGTGTGTCTATTGAGAAAAATATTTTCTTATATCCTTCAATTATATATGAGTTAAATCAGCTTACCAGATGTGGTTATCACTGTCAATTATATTTAAGAATTTAATAGAGGCTAGCCTAGAATTAATTTAGTACAAAAAAAGAAGTAAAAGGACATATAGACTAATTTCCAAAATATTCTAAAAAATGTTTTAAATGATAGGAAAATTTTCAAAATAAGTATATTATTTCCTAAGGTGACATTTTGGAAAAGTTATGTTTCATAATTATTTGTTAAATTAGCTGAGACAGTCTGAAGTTGTCCTCTACAAGTATACATTAGGCACAGGGAAAATTAGTAATTTGGAAAATAGAAGTGAAGGAATTATCTAAACCATTGAAATTCAGAGATTTAAAGTATGAAGGAAGCTTTGTAACATGAAACTTAAAAAGAAAAGGGTAGATACTTATTTAGAGTTTCTGAAGACAAGACACTAGGAAGGGAGGGGAAAAAAATTTGAAGAGAGAAAATCCTAGTGAACCCACGTGGTAATTCTCTCTAAAAATATGGTAAAAGTACAAGAAAACAAACGCAACAATCCAGTACTTTGCATTATTTCTATAATTTTTATGTACAGTGATAGGCACTCAAAGTAACTAGGCATAACATGCAAAATCGATAGAAGTATTATAGCATATGAATAAACTTTTAAAAGATTCCATCATTAAAAGTATTGTATAATTAAGTAATTATAAGACAAAATGGAGAAATTTAGCAAAAAACTAGACAGCATCAAAAAAAAAAGAACAAACTGAGTATTAATTCCCATACCCATAGTGATTAATCTCACTACAACGGGAAGCTAAGGCTGGAGAATTGAGTTTGATCTCAGCATGATCAATTTAGTGACTTTTCAAGACTCTTGTCTCAAAGTAAAAGACAGCTGAGGATGTATTTCAGTGCAATGGCTCTGGTTTTAATCCCCAGTACCACGAAGGAGGAAAAAAAAGGATGGAAATTCTAGACAAGAATGATACAATAACAGTTTATTTGAAATTTGAAAATAAACTAGTATATAATTTACTTTATTAATATATAAAGGAAAAATAAGAGTAACTCAGTAAATGCTGAAAAATGTGTCACACAATTCAAGACATTTTTATGGAGAAAGTAACAAAGCAAAATTAAAAGTAGAGAAGCATTTCCTTAACCCAGTAATAAACTCCAAAACCAAAAATAAAGAACAACAAAAACTCCACAATTAATATAGTATTTAGTGGTGAAGTATTGAAGGTATTCTTAAGATAAAGAGGACCTATTAACATTTCTGTTAACAATATTCTGAAAGTTCTAGCCAGTGTAGCAGGGAAAGGGAAAGAAAAGTATTTTCAAGACAAAGCAATTTTTGTAGATTAGATTGTTGATAAAACCTTAAGTAATGTACAGATAATATTAAAGAATAGCAAGACTGATATTTCATCTTATCAGGAAATAAAACAATTTGTAAAATTTATATAACTATCAAGTAGCCAGAATAAATATAACAAGATAGGTATGACCCATATGGAAAAAAATTAGTTCAGCAAGTATAGTTTAGCTGGGATGGATTCCTCCTCCCTGTCTTCTGCAGGGAGTTTGGGCCCACAGTTGGAGCATTTCATAGAGGTGGAGAATCAGAAGCAGTGCTTCTAGCAGCTGGTACACCAAATGATTCAGTTTTGTTGTGAAAAGTGCATGGACAACTCTGGACCAAATTTAGACAGTCAGGCTGAGGCTTGTTTTATGAACCACATTGAGCACTTCATAAATACAAGCCAATTCATCATGAATCAACTGGAACAGACTCAGATATCTAAGCCAGTCCTCTCAGAAAACTTTCTGACTGATCTCAGCGTTACCTCTTTGGGAAAGGAAGGTGGTGAAAGACCTCTAAAATAAAAATTATAGAACACTGAAAAAAGAAATTGAAGAAGACTTTAAGCAGATAGAAGACCTCTCATGTTCATGAATAAACAGAATTAATATTGTTAAAATAGCCATATTAGGGGGC